>PVIU01003084.1:0-153893 GCA_004026605.1 Ondatra zibethicus
TTTTTTTTAAGTATTCATTTATGGGAAATTTTTACAAAATTACACTGACTGAAAGTGATTTTTGTTTGGCTTTCCTGTGAAGCCATCCAGAAAGGCCAAAAATTACTGGCATTGCTTTTGTGTAAAACTTTTCACATAGACTCCACTTGTAATTCAGCCAAGTATCTATAACTCCGGTCATCAGTGACACACATACTCAACAGAACTGGTCACTAAGCAAAAAGCTGTCATGAAACATGGTGTGATAAGGTAGTGTGGACCCATCAAACCGTGCAAATTACAGCTAGGGAAACTTAACAAGCATGATTTTCAGGACTGATCCCTGGTCCCTCCCACCCTCAAGTGGGGAAGCCAATTGCTTACTGATTATGACAGCGACATCACTTGGCAAACATTTTGGCCTGAACTCAATGTGTGACATCAGGCTCCTTTAGGCTTTTTCACATAAAATGAATTCTCCAAAGAAAACACAAAGCCTGAACCTTCATTTGAAATCCATTATTGTATCCTCTAAGGTCTTATTAATTACCTCAGTAATATCTTACTTAATTTTTTCTGTGCAGATATTAACTAATACTTAAATGCTAAACCCTCACAGTGTTTTTATTTTCAGACTTTTAAGTCAGACAATCTTTTGTAGCTGTACTCACCCAACCCCCTTTTAAATGGGGTTTTTATCTTTTGTTTCACTGTAGTATGCAAGTTCACAAGTTTTGAAGCGACTTACATCACCTTGTGGAAGTAAACGATATTCTTTGTTCCTCTAAGGAAAGTTAGTCTTGCTTTGTGAAGGGGTGACTCTGTCACAACAGTTTAAAGGGTTTAGTGATGGCATGTTGCCTTTCCATGCCATTTGAAAATGAGACACTGATGTTTCATTTTCTCTTTTGCAATCAAGTGCTGTGTGTGCTTACCTGAAACCCTAGAGTTTCTCCCACTGGAGTTTACCCCTTTTCCTGTTCAGCGGTGTTCACTCAGAAATCTCATGTTCATGGCCTTAATGTAGGTAAGTATCAGTCATGCCATGACAGGCCTCCCTTGCAGCAGCCTGGAGCAAATGTTGAGGGGGAATGTACCAACAGTTCCAAGAGACAGGAACTGGATGTGCAGACAAGCAAGGTAAAGGAAGAAGTTTCTGTGTGTTATGTGAGGAGAAAGTAAGTTTGATATTCTCACACCCAGATCGTCCCATCTGGAAACTTTTCCTTGACAAATGGAAACAAGTGAATCCTCACTTGTCTGTTACACTGGCTAAGCAGGGGATGAGCAGCAATCTAATTTAGTCCCTTTTCCCACTTCTTTGCAGTGCCTATTCAGTTTGACTATCCTTTAAGACTTTGCATCTTGTAAGACAAACACTGAACTTCTTTAGCTCTTCTGTTACCCATAGAAATGCCATCATTAGCAGACTGATTCCAAGGTATACACTTGACTCTTTCTTTCCCTCTAGCCTGTGCCCTCTTTCCACTGGTCTTTTGTTTGCATTTCTGAGCTATTCCTCTTTCCTTTCTGAAATTAAGCAGCCATATCCATCTACCTCCCAGGGTGGCCTCTCCAGCCTTGCTCCAGAAGTTGAGCACGACTGTGAACAAGAGAACCATGCCCCATTCGTTAGCCTTTCACATTCTCAGCCAGAATCTCTGTCATCTTGCCATAGTATTTGGTCAGCCCCTGGAAAGGGACAGCCTGCATCTCTTTGTTCTCTGCCAGGCAACACTCCGACCATGGTCAGTGAATGTTCACGATAAGGAGAGAGGAAAGAAAGTGTCTGTTAGTAGGTTAATGCCAAGACAGTATGGCAGCCAAATGAGGCCACTAGTGCCAAACCACAGGGGTTCAAAGTAATACTTAATATAACATTGTCTCATTGACTAAGAAATCGATATTTATAATGTCTGAGTTGAATCTTCGCTTGGCGCCAAATATCTTGAACTTTTAAATTCTGTTCTTGCAAATATCAGAGTTCATGAGGTTCAAATTTGCTAGGACGTCTCTCCCCTTTGTCCCCACTTCTCATGTATAAAATAAACCTCCTGCAGGGGGGATATAATGGGTATAGGACAGGTATTCTCAAGTGAGTGTTGACCATGAAATTATGTGAAAAGAAGTGAGACTTCACCATCAGTGAAGACATTGGTAAAACTTTAGCTTCCTAGCTATAATTCTACCTGGAAATCTATTGGCCCAGTTTGGTAGTGTAAGCACTCAGGAGGCTGAGGTAGGATTGTCTCACTGTCAAAGTCAGTTTGCACAACACAGCAAGACTGTGTCTCAAAAACAATACAAAACAGAAATATTTGAGTAAAGCAGTTGAGATTGCTGGTGTTTTGAAAATGGGAGTTCACAGATCATTTTTCTGCATTATTCTGATTGTTAAACTTTAGTGTCAGCAGTGTGACTCTTGCGCATGTAGAAATTTATATCGCAGACATTGTTTTCTTCCTTTCAGTGTCAGTGGAGTGGTCTGATTGTCCTTTTGTGTAATGGGGATGTCCACACTGCTGATGCTGATGCAGAGTAGGTAAAAGTTGAACAAGTAACTTGCCCTATGTATGGTAATAAAAGATTTGTCAACCAAACTACTTTTGAGAACATGCTTCTCAAGTACAGGTTCACACCTGGAACAACTATTCTCATCTATTGTTCAAAGCTTTGTACTGGCTTCTCCCTGAGTCTTAGTGACATGACCCTTTAAGTTCCTTTGGTGTCTTCCATGTCACACGATCTAGTGCATTCCTATGCTTTCCTGCATGTTTTTTTGTTCTGTTTTGATTTCTTGTTTGCTTGTCTGATTGACTACCCATTCATTTTTGTTTGTTTGTTTTATTCACGTTTTAGTTTCATGAACTTTCTCTTCTGATTTTCCCATCCTTAGGCTGCTTTTCGTTTTATTGTTGTTTGGTTTTGGTTTGCTTTGGTTTTTGTTTGTTGTTTGTTTTCTCTTTTCTTGGCTTTCTTTACTAAGTTCCCAGAAAATAGATAAGCACTGATTCTAGGGTTCCATTGTCAACATTTTGTCTCCTGATAACACCTATGCACACAGCTCCAACTGTTACCCACTGCAAATTCACACATAAGCCCATACTTTATAGGCCTATATTTCTGCCATAGGTAAAATTTATACATATTTTTTCTACTAGATTTTGGAAGTCACCAAGATATTTCATGTTTAATATGTCTAAATCAGTATTCACCTCCTTTCTCTTCAACCGAAATCCCACAACCAAAAGCTGTGTCTCATTTCTATATTTCACAGCGTGGTGCATAGCCAGAATGCCAGCTAAATAACTCCTGTGACCAGTGCACATCTCTTCAGTCTCAGCAGTTGCTATGTGGACTCTCCATCATAAATATTTCCTGTTTACACCCTCATCTCCCTTATCTGGGTAGTTGCCTCCAAAGCAGGTTTCCTGCCTCCAGTCGACAGCCCTTGCAGTCTTTCCTCCATGCTGCTTTTATTGTTCTTTAAGAACGCATACCTGGTGACCTCACTTTCCTTCTCACAGTTCTCTTATTGTCTCAGTTCTGCAGACACTGCTTGGTCTGAGTGTTTATGGTGGGCGCCTGTCTCTCCTTTTCTTGTCTTGCACTTGCAGCCTCTTCTGTAGCTGTGTTTGGCTTCCCTCAGGACCTAAGCCATTTCTTCCACACCACTTGCTCTTAGACATATTTCTCCTCTTACATTGAAAATCATTTTGAATGTTTGATTATGGACAATTTCTCCTAGTCTTTTATGCAGTTTTGCATCTTCTTAGAGGATTGGGAATTCAATATTTATATTTCCATAATTTTTATTCTGCTGTATTGATAATACCTTTAGATATGTGTTTCCCTCACTTTGGACTGTAAGGTCTTTGAGACCAGAATGTGTTTCATTTTAACCCTTGTAGGACTTCCAGCCTGTAGTAACATGTAATACCAAAGCAGAAGGGGTCATTGTTTCGTCCAGTGCAGCTCTTACCTTTCACACTCCTGTTCCAATAAGTTTATGAATTCATCACTCCTCTCCATATATTCTTTATGTTTTTTCTTCTCTTCCTCCATCTCCATTATGGTTTGCCTGTGGGATTTTTCTACCATTAAAAGTTGTTCCAGGATTCGTCTGTAAGAGTCTTTATGCTTTTCTATGACTTTATCCAACTACAAAAAAAAATGCATTATTGCCTGTTAATTACAAATTACTCAGAATACTTCCATTAAATGAAAGATATAACTGATAAAATACTGATTTCTGCTTTGTTTTATCATATAAGTTTAAAAATATTGTGGCTTATTATGAACTTAATGCCAAGTACCATTTTATGATATTTTAGGCACATCTTAAAAGGCATAAAATTAACTAAAAATCCAAACCACAAGCTAACTAAATCATTTAGGAAAAAAAAGCAGAACTAAGAAGTTTTTTAGAACCCGACGAACGAACTCTGACTTCTAAATTCTCACATTGGCTGTTCATGTTTCTTATACAGGTTTATGATAACAATTTGTCACCTTTTAAAAAGAGTTGATTATATTATTCTTGGTGATTTTTAATAAACTTGGTCTGTCATTTTGTGAACACTGAAACTATAAATTGTGTTGACTTCCTGCAGAGGCATTGCTAACTAATATCTAGTTTCTGAGAAGGTGGTGTTCTTTTTTTTTCTAAAAGAACATTTTAAACCACTTTACAGACAACTGAAATTTTCATCTTAGTGCCATGAAGAAAACAAGAAAGATTTGAGATTTGAACTGTAAGTGTTTTATTTTCAGTAAGAAGATGAGATAAATGCATAGGACAATTGGGAACAATGTAAGTGGCTGTATCAGTAACTACTAAAGGTGATCAGAGTGGCAGCCCTCTCCCAACTAGCTTTGGAGAATGAAGCTGAGAATGAAAACAGCAATACTTGTGAGCCGTTTCAGGGGCCAGCAGAAGTAGTACTGCCAAAGCATTATTTACTGTAGAGAAGAGTTAAGTAAGCTGCTTTTAGAATTTAAGAGTAAAATAATGATAAGATTAACCTATTAATAGTACATTGCTGTAGGGAAAACATTCAATTAATTTTGATCCTTGAATTAGGTAAATAAATATCTAAAAGTAGCTTGCTAAATGCAAGAGAATAAAGTAAAAATAAATCTGTCCGTAGGTAGACACTTATAACTGCCAGATGCGTGTTTTAACTTTAGTCACCCAGCCTCCATACAATATAGGTTTAGATGAAAATGTCTTTAGATTACACAACACCATGTACAGTGAATATATACTATGAAAATTTTCTTTTAAAAGAAAAGCAGTCATATAATAAATCATCATCTAGTTTGTAATGAATTAAAATAAAAACTTTATTCACTCTAAAGACAGGATATAGATGCATGAAGTCTTGCTTTCTAGTGTGTTTGTTCCGTCTTGTCTAATGATTATTGGTTTCTTCATCAGAGACTTGAAAGGAAGGCTTTAAAGAGTTACTGCCATGATTTGTTACATAGTCTGCTGACACACTTAAGTGGTCTCTCCTCCAGTTCTTCCCATTCTTTCCTTATGACTGATAGTGCTATCTTTCACCAATGGGAATACGCAGGCTCTGTTCCAGTGGTTCTCAACTTGTGGATTGCAACCCCTTTGGGGGTCAACTAGCAGATATTTATATTACAGTTCATAACAGTAGTAAAATTGTAATTATGAAGTAGCAACAAAACTAATTTTATGGTTGGGGGTCAGCACAACATGAGGAACTGTATTAAAGGGTCACAGCATTAGGAAAGTTGAGAACCAATGCTCTCATCATAGTCAACTGTATCCTCTTTCATAATGATCATATTTTCATTTTGTTCTCCATTTCTCCCACCCAGCTTTGAGCCACATTAGTTTCAGGCAGTTATTAGGACACACAGTGATACTAGATTGCTAAGACCTAGAAGCCCTTTTCTCCTTTCCCACCAAACCTTTTCTGTTCCCCACTCACTACTTTACAGAACTGTTTGCTTCCTCATATCAAAGCCCAATTCCGTGAGATTTCCTTTTTCACATTCCATCACTCTAGAAGGATGGTTTGAATTTCCTGTATGTTATCCAATGCAGTCCCCAGACAGCTTGTATTCTCATAAGAGCAATAATAGAAAGTCTGTTGCATAACAACCTCTTAGAGAAGATGCTCCCTGCAAGAGTCTTGTTGATTCTGGAGATGCTTTGGCTTGTATTTGAAGTCTTATTTCATGACTTAATTATTTAGTATGCCTTTTAGAAGACATGCCAGTGGTTTTTGCTTCAGTCTCTTCTCACTTCTGACAGATCATACAATGAACCGTACACATCCTGAGTGGTGGGACACATGGGAGTTTGGCAAAGTCACTTTCTATTTTATACTCCATATTCTTCATTTATAAGGTAATGATTTTTGGGATCAAATCTGGTGCCTTAATTTTTACAAGGGACAAGTATTTAAGTGTCTCTTCTGTCATTTGAATGCCAAGGTCTTATGCTTTCACTCGGAAGAGAAATTAAACTCATGTATCACCTAGGACTGTTGTGAGACACTGTATCATTATGTGCTTAAGGATTATCAGAAGCCACCCATTTCTCTGTTCTATCCTTCCTTGTAGTTTGCAGATAGGAAACAGCAATACTGTGAGCCATTTCTGGGGACACCAGGATAGAAAATTTAAGAATTAGATTTCTAATGTTTACCATACAGTGATAACTTCCAGTTAACCCGCCTGACTCCTGCCCCTATACAATCAAACCAAACCCTTCTGATAATTTAATGATGTAGTTTCACAATATAGTCTTCATTATTGCTGGAGATAGAATTTGACTATGTTCCATCTGACTAATCCCAACTTATCTTTGGATCTTGACTTCTTGGTTCCTTTTGCATTCTTTCTCCCTTTTATACCACCTCATAGTAATCTGTGCTATACTTGCTTCTGAGATCTTATGTCATCTGGCCTTTCTTAGATATTATACATCCTGGAGAAAGGACTTGTCACTATCTTTATACATTAGCTTTTCAGTACGTGTTAATTAAGTGAATGAGTACAGTGAAATGTAGAAGTTAAATTCTGTAAAATCTTTTTAAATTGTCTTAAGACTCTGGTGCTGAAGTATCTTTGACGGTTTAAATGTTAAATTTTCTGTGATGACTTTAAAAAGAACTATTAATACATTAGGCATACTCCAGTATCTTTACAAATCGACTTCTAATGTAGAACTCCAAATTCTAAAGAAGCACGAAGTTTCAAAGTTTATGGAAAGAGTTCTGGTCCTTTCCTCCCTCCTATCCATACTCTACCCCCAAACCAGTCCTATCTTTTCTTCTAGCTCACTGGCCCCTGCCATTCTCCATTCTACATCAGTGTTCCTCCCATGTTCTCTAGCAAAGGGAAGTTATTCTTATAATTTATTTTTTCCTTCAATGTCAGAAAAGCCCCTCTTAAGTTATCTGACACATGGTTGGGATTTTTTTCTGTTTTAGATTTTTTTCAGAAGGAACATTGAGGAAAATAAAAGCAAAGGGAGAATGGTAACAGTTCAAAATGGAGAGTCATAAAAAAAAAAGTAGATTTTTTTTCCATGCAGATTTCCTACTGTGTGACTAGGGTATAGACATCTATGGTCTTAATAAGTTCAATCTCCTCCCACCCTTTATTTTCTGGATGTCCATTTGCACCTCTTAGGTAGAGGAGAAGAGTAGACAAATAAGATATATAAGTAGTTATTTGGGCTTCAGGGACCTGGTAGCTGAGGACAGAGAAATCTAGAAGAAAGTAGAAAAAAAATAAAAGAGAAAAATTGACAAAGCGTGGAGGGGGCTGTGTGTGTGTGTGTGTGTGTGTGTGTGTGTGTGTGTGTGTGTGTGTGTGTGTGTGTGTGTGTTGGGGTGGGCAGAGGGATATCTGTAGAAGTGGTAATCAAAAGAATGTTGTATTTGTAAAGCAAGAACAGAGTAGGACACCATGCAGTGGTGGTGAAAACCTTTAATCCCAGCACTGGGAAGGGTGAGGCAGGCAGATCTCTATGAGCTTGAGGCAGTCTGGTCTACAGAGCGATTGCCAGGACAGGCTCCAAAACTACAGAGAGAAACCATGTCTCAAAAAACCAGAGAGAGAGAGAGAGACAGAGGCAGAGACAAAGAAGGAATAACATTCAGGGACACCTTACTCCAAGACATTGCCATTTGATGAGTTCTGTTCAGGATATTTGCACCAACCATCAATTTGCATCGCACCTCATGTAGCTGGCGTGTTTGTCAAACCTAGCGGAAGCATTTAGGGAGCCAGGATAGTGTTAACACTGTTGACGCGCATGCAGGCTCAGTTCCTTTTGTTTAAAATTTGGATTAAAGCATAAATCAACAGACTTTGGGTGGTCTCATCCTCATCACTTAGAGAAATACATTCACATGACCAAACTACTTCAGAATTTGGCAAGGCAGTAGTCTTCTCTCATGATATTCCCAAGACAAGAATAGCAAGAACAGCAAGAACATTAGAGGTCAATCTTTAACTAGATTGCCAGAGAAGTGGCGGGGGGGGGTGACTGTCTAAAACTTGCTTTTATTCTCTCAGCCTTAACTCAGGGTCTCAGTTGTTTACTTTTATAAAAATGAAAATTGTGGAAGTTTCCACTCAGGTCTCTGGGGGAAACAGAAGAGTAAGAAAGGATGCCAGGGCTTTAGGAATTTCAACATAGAAAAAGGAGCAAGAAGCACTTCATCTCTGGGTAGGGGTGGCCAGGTATGGGATGCTCACCCTTGCCACTACAGGATGCTGTGGGCAGTAGAAAGGTCTTCGTTGTCAGTAGATGTTTAAAGGACAGACACCATCATCTAAAACTCAATCTCTTGTGCAGTTAGGTCATTTCTTTTTAATGCTCGGACTTTCTATGACATAATACCTTAGTGTTTTAACCTTGATGGTTGAACTCGATACACTTTTCATTATAGTCTGTATAGACTTTAAGCCCCCAAAGAAATACATATTCTTGCAGGATTCATATGTATATGTATTCTTCCAATTTATGTTTCAGTCCTGATAGTGAGAAACAAACCAAGTGGAAGCATCTCCATCTCGCTGTCGTTCATTTTTCTCCCCCATTGACCTTACAGTTCATCTCTTTGGGTGGGTTTGAAGAGCATTAGGAAATGACATTGTGAACTGAAAGGGAGTGCATATCACCACCACTTGCTAAGGCCCAGTCTCCTGGCTGGCAGGTATACTTTTGCCATCTAAGTGCCCATGCCTGCTGTGGTACCTACCTCATTCATTGGTTTCTCATAGATGTCCTCCTGCCAGGGGGCAGATTTTGTTTGAAAGGCATCTCTCTGGAGAGCCTCCAACACCTTCTTTGGAGTGACAAAGCCATACTGAGCTTCCAGCAAAGCCAAGTCCATTTTTTCAGCCCTTAAAATTCCTATGACTTCATCTCGAGCCTGGAAGAACAAATAGTATTGCAGAAAGATTGCTTTATCTACCCCAGGACTCAGCGCATAGTCTCTTGTGATAGTTGGTGGTATTTCTTATTTCCTTTCAAATATAAGTGAACCATATTTGATTATAGTAATCTTTGGGGAAGGAAACAGAACTATGTCCCTTCATCCTTTTTACTAAACACCACTTACACATTATCAGTATTTTACAAAATGATCACTGTACTACATTGGGGGGAAGGTTTCGTTGGTTTCTAACGGAAGATAAGATACCCCTCAGAGGACTGTCTTTTGAGCTTTCAGAGGTTAGGATGTAAGATTCGTCTTATGTGTAGCAGCTGTTTTTAGGTTTTTAAATAAATAAAATGATTAATAATGCCGAGAAGCCAGTTTACATGGAATGCAGAATGCTTATTGTTATTTAAAGCAATCCAGAAGTGTTCTGGCCCGATTGTTGAGATGTGCCTCTGAGTAAGGCTCCCAAGACATATGAGCAGAGGTTGTGACCTCTCACAGCATCCATGCCAACTATATGCCATAATGGCAGCCTCTTTTTAGATGTGATTGATTGTAATTGTGTTTTGAGTTGGTAGAACAGAATTCTGTTTGTGTAGTAAATGCTTTGCTTTTGGGTATACACAAGTGTGAACTACAGCTATTCATTTCTTTAGCAGCAATCACACCAAATTCAACCCAGCTGACCTGCAGTTCTCCCTCCAGAATGCTGAGTAGAAATAGTAAGTCATCTCTTGAGAGGTCTTCTGCTTGGTGGCCTTTGCCCGTGTGTGACTTCTCTGGCGTAGGGTGTGGAAGGACCCCATCTGTCTCACTAGAGGGGTCTTTTTCTTGTTCTCTGTGCTTCATGTCCTGGAGAGTCGGGCATTTGCTATGTCTTGGGAAATGCTTTAGGGCTGAGCCCTCAGTGTTGCTGCTTCTAGAACGCATTCTTCAAGGACTGGAAGAAGAGAAGACAATTTGTAACTCTTACTAGAAGTAGAGTTTTATAAGTACCTATTACTGCTCTAACAACTCCACACTCTTGTTATGTTTGACTTGATCTTTCTAATATGTACAACAGAGAAGGGTATTACCAGATTCATAAATCGCTGTCTTATTTACACTTCTCTTTTTAAAGTCAACATTTTAAAAGCTTGTTCTGCTGTGATTAAAGCCACTTATGTCCATGGGTAAACAGCCTGTGTTTGTACTTTGTCCACCACACATTCCACCACAAGAACCTAGGTCATACCTCCAACTGTGGCCAAGTACTCACTTAAAAGTAGGCATACTTAACCTAATTGTAAAAGGATGGACTTGCTAATGATTTGTCTTTAGTTTACATTATTTCCTTTTGAAGTTGTTGGCTGTTTTTTTTTTAATGTATGTTTTTGCCTTCTTAAATTTTTAGCTTTGGACGTTAAGATAGGAACACTGAATGTCTGCTAGAGAATACTTTAGGTTACTTTGTTGTTAAGGCAGAGTTTACTATTAAAAACCTTCAGGCCATTCCTTAACTGTATTCCTGATAGTCTACCAAAATTCCAGATGTGTCATTGAGCTAAGTCACAGCTTCTATTTGCACTCTCATCTGTAAAGTAGAGGCACCAGTGCAGAGCAGTTAACTCCATGGACTTCAAGGACTGTATTCACTCCATCTCTGAGGATACAGCTATCCAGATTAATTGACAACAACAACAAAAAAAGCTGTTTCACCTTTGAGTGTTCTGAGCAGTCTCAAGCTTATAGTGGACTCCAGTAGCTCACAGGAAGATACATTTTTGATTTTGGTTTTGTTAAGACAATATCTTCACTATATATAGAACTCATTATGTAGACCAGGCTGTCCTCAAACTTGTGACAATCCTCCTGCCTCTGCCTCCTGGATGCTGGGATTACAGGTATATGCTACCTTGTCTAGGTAAATTTTTCTCTCTCTGTTACCCATCATTAAATCACTGCTACTTACTTTCTATACATAATAATATCCTTTAAAATATAAGTCGGGGTGGTGATATGATGTGGTATTCCCCTCTGTATGCTGTGAATATCATTGGTTAATAAAAGAACTGCTTTGGGCCTATAACAGAGCTATAGGGGAACAGAGCCAGGTGGGGAAAACTAAACTGAATGCTGGGAGAAAGGAGGAGGACTTCAGAGAAGCTATGTAGCCCCGCCGGAGACAGACACCATCGGAACTTTAGCCGGTAAGCCACAGCCACGTGGTGATACACAGATTAATAGAAATGGGTTAAATTAATATGTAAGAGTTAGCCAATAAGAAGCTAGAGCTAATGGGCCAAGCAGTGATTTAATTAATCCAGTTTCTGTGTGATTATTTCGGGGCTGAGTAGTCAGGAACCAACAAGCAGCCTCCCTCCAACAGTGGTACCTGCAAGCATACAAGTTATCTGCTGCCATGTACTGCTACACATACTTGTCAAAGTTTGCTAAGTAACTATGAAATAAGAAAGAAATTTTTACAAGTAGTGTATTATAGATGTAGTTAAACCCCCTGTGTATCTCCTCCAGTGCTTACCCTCTTCCCTGCTACTCAAGAAGTGGTCATCATCTTGAACTTGATGTGTAACATTCCTATATGTATATTTTTATACTTTAAAAAATGTATGATGCTGAACAGTAGATAGTATTTCTTTGCATGTTTTTAAGCCGATGCAAGTAGCATGTTGATAGGTGTCTGAAACTTGTTTTTTTATCCTATATTTTTAAAATTCATCTTTGTTCCTTGTTTTGAAGTTTATATATTTTGCTTTCCATATAGTATTTCATTGTGTGAATAGTATACCATTTATTCACCCATTTTTCTCTTGATAGATTTTTAAAGTAGTTTACTTCTCTTTACCCATGCAAACAAACACACACTATTAGGAATATGACCACTGTGAATTTTCTTGCTAATATTTTTCCTAATTATGTGCATTTTAAGAAATATTTTCTAAGGCACAAGAGTGGAATATGTGAAGTATGTGTGTCTGAAGAATCACTAGAGATGGTTGCTCCTTTGAATGGAGCTTTTACATGCTGCCTCAAGACTCATGATGACACTGTGAAGTAGAGAATATTATCTTCATTGTGTAATGAAGAAACGGAAGCACATGTAGTCACTGAGCCTACATTCATAAAAATGATGCCCAAATGCCAGTGTGCTGTATTGCTTAAGACAAGTGCAGACAACCTGTCTTTTAAAAAAAAAATGCCTGCCTACAGAGAATACCTAATTCTAAGCGCAGTATCGATGAAGATTGATCTGTAGCAACAGCTGTCACTGGCCCCTCCCTAAGTAGTCAGGGACGGTTAGTTTATTTGAGAAAAGTGAAAGGACAGAAAAGGGTGTGTGTGTGTGTGTGTGTGTCTGTGTGTGTATTAACTTACGAATAACTAATATAATTTTGTTACTTTGTTACTTGGGCCAGCTCCAAATACCTGGACTCCAGCTATCCTCTGACTCAGCTTCTGAACTTACTGGGATTAAACAATACCATGTAGATATTATAATAAGTGAGAGATACAACTGTGGAAAATTCTACTCCAGATATACTATAGTTGTAAATGGTGTTCATGCACTAGTAAATTAACATATTATGTGCCTTATGAAACTGTATTTAAAAGTAAAAGGGGAAAAGATAAATGTAAATTACATTTCTAATTATTTTTCTCCAGTCATTATATTTTCTTGAACACCTCAAGGATGCTCTTGCTCTGCAATATAAGAATAATGGAAAGTTATTACATAGATTACATAGTCAAACTAAGTAAATACTGTTCTTGACTTACATTTGCACATGAAGGACAAGGTCATCCTGTGCCTTTCACACAATGTTTTTATTTTATCTTATCTGATAATGTTTATATTGAGGGGAGTTGCTGAGGATGGTGCCAGTTAATTTACCTCTGAGCTGCACCAAAACCTGACATGATTAATGGCAGTTGATGTATCCTGGGATGTACCTTGCCTGATGCTCCTTTCGGTATGAATTTTCAACAGGGTGATTGATTTGCTTTTTGTACTTTGTGGCCTTCTGTCTCAGGTGTATATTATTGTTCTAAACTATTCTAAAATAAAGATAGTAGCCACAGTGACTCAAAATTCTGTGGTTTACGCCATAGCTTCATCGATCTTGCATCCCGTTTGGGTATGATTTGTCTAAAATGCAATCTCTAACATGTATTTAGCTGTAGGCTATTTGGTTTCCTGGGTTGTCAGCCAGATTGCGTCATCTCTGGCCTCATCCTCTAGTAGGTTAGACCCAAATTCACTGCAACAGTCTGAGAACTAAAACTCACGCAAGCTCTTGTTTTGTGGGTAGACAACACGTCACAAGGCCAGCCCCAGATGCAAGAGTGGGAAAACAGATTCCCCTTGTAGAAGGCGAGAGATACAGACTTGAAGAAGAATTGGAGCCATTGGGAAAAGTCCACCATACCTACACAATTAAAAAAAAATCTAATTTAAAAGTGATAAAATGTATTTACTTCTTTAGTTGTAATTTTTAAAAGAATTTCTATGATGTATTTATTCTTTAGGCTGCCCAAGCCAAAGTGGAGGACAGAGGGGCTCTGTATATCTTCTAGGTTTGCTTTTCTCCCCTCACTCTTAAGTGGCTTAGCTGAAATCTGCCCGGGAAAAGCCAGTGACAATTTGTAAATGGAAAAACAAACACACAAACAACTCTAAAGTTTTAATAGCGTGTTTGTTGTTCTTTTCAACATGATTGTAGTCTTTTGTTTTTGTTTTGAGACTATCTGTTCTGTTTGGGAACTAAGGTGAGTAGCTAGCTGTATTGCATTGTATTGTAGTCAGTGTGAAGCAGTACTCAGACTGAAAACAAATCTAGTATGTATAGGTGCCTGGTCTACTGAGTGTATGTGTCTCTACATGTTTACAGTGGTGGAGTTTCCTTCCCCCATCTGCCAACAACCACAACTTGATCAGTAATGAGAAGTAATTATTGAGAGAGAGAAAACAAAGGCATGAATTTCATGATACCCATGCATTGTATTATCAGTGACTTCATTGTTTCCCTTGGCAGTTTTTTAATACATCTGTGCATGGCTCAGGGATACAAAGTGAGTGAAAAAAAAATTTATTTACAATGGTGGTTTAGGATTTTTTAGTACTACTTTGCAAGAGAGAAAGAGGGAGGGAGGGAGGAAAGGAGAGAGAGAGAGAGGATGGATAACTGCTGCTTTTTTTTTTTCTTTTTTAATAATAAATGTCAAGTAATAGTGTTGTGCCGCTTTGGTAAAGCAGTAGCAGCACACTCCCTTAACTACCTGTCACATGACTGTGCCCTTTGAGTGCATAGACCAAGAGTCAGGAAACCTGACTTCCGGTTCCAGTTTTTCCTTTAATTCGGCAGGCCTGCTTACAAGAGAATTTGGGGCTATGTTGGCCCTACAAGATCATTGAGGATGAAATGAGGACCAGGGGTTGTTCCCTTTGACGTCTACACTATTTCTTACTCAGTAATGGATCCCCTGACAGCAGGGCTGAGGCCTAAGACTAGATGAGCTCCAAAGTCTTGGGGCTTCCCGCATGAAAGTTTTGTAATTCTCTGTTGTCTTGTATCTATGGATACAAATGCCATGTAGTTGGCAATGAAAAGTAGATTGTATTTTGTTTTCCTATGTAGTGACCTCAGTTTGTTTTTCTTTGGTTTAAGCTAGTTGAAATGGTGGATTTTGGTAAGAATGTGTCAAAGTGAGAGGACTACAGAGAATTTACAGGCTTTTATTCATAATTTAGTAGTAGGAAACAGGCAAATGTAAATAGAAACTTATTCTACTAACCCTCTCTTCCTAATATGTATACCCTAATCAAGTCCTTACCCATAAAGATCACTTTTAAAAGTCACTTTTTATTATTTTTGTTTATCAAAATTGTTTATTGTACATAACTGGATAGTTATTAAGAAGTTTGTTAAGTATTGGTGTATGGTTAACTTTATGTATGAATTCTGGAAGAAATATGATGAGAATATTTTATTTTTGCAAAGTAACTTGGAAAAGGCTCAAAAATCAGTTTGTTTTTTTCATTTAATATAATATTAAGGTAACTAGTCAAAAGTACTTTGACTGAAAGAAAATAATGCTAGCAGTGATAACTGACATTTATTCAATATTTACCATGTACAATCCTTTTCTAAATGGTTTCCTGTAATTAACTTACTTAATCTTTACAAAGCTATCTATTTCTTCTCTCACCATTTTGCAGGGGAGAAAACTGAAGTTTGGAATTGTTAAATAACTTACTAAAGTTCATACTTCTTAAAGGATAAAAATTGAGTTTTTATTTGGTCATCTATGAGACACTAGAATCTACTGAAGCAAGTATAGCCATCCTACTACATGCCGGACACTGATTTAAGTGTGTCATTTGTATTATCTTATATATGCTTAAAAGATTTTAGCAAAAAAAAATGAAAAACAGAATAGGAAAAGACTTGACAAAGACAAAGTGAAGTTGTAAACCCATAAGTCATCAAAGACAAAGAAAGTGCCTACAAAAAGTTGGATGTGCATTTGTGTACATACATGGTGATGTGCCAGGTGGGGATGTGGCATTAGACCCTCAAGGCAAACTAGCAATCTCCTTTTAATTTCACTGAATGTAGAAAACATTTCTTATCACTTCCCCTAATCACGAACTAACACTCCTCCCACATATATAAATGAGCTGACTGTCCATCACACATTTTATTTGATCATCATTAATTTCATTCTGAGGTATGTCATATTTTATTAATACTATGTTCTTTAAACTGAAATATGTAAGAAATTGTAAGTGTGAATTGTTTATTTTGATTACTAGACAACTAGACAACATCATATAGAGAAATTCTATGCTACCTTGAGGATACTCATTGCTGGGAATGACCCAAAGGTTTAAGATTAAAGGTGTTTAAAAGCTCATCTTTTGATGATTTTTATTATTAACTTGTCTGATAGCTTTTCATTTTCCACCTTTCTCTTCATTGAATCATTAAGCTAAAACTTAGTCCCCTCAAAGGGAAATGGACATAGCTGTAGTAAGATACAGGGTTCTCAGCAAAACTGTTTAGGTTTTTAATATCATCTGTCTTATGGTAAATGTGATTCATGTAAGCGTTATGAAAATGCTTTCTATAAATAGATATTAACAGTGCTAAGTCATAGAACACCAAGGTCACGATTGCATGGCAAGATTAGGGGAAAAAATTCTATTAGGATTTTATTTGGTCTTTCAAAAAAATATATTTTTAAAATGTTTCCTTTTATTGCCCTAGTCACCAGCATTTGGAGACTCTAAACTCAGCCAGCTGTACTAAACCTGTCTGACAGCCACAAAGACAAATTGAAAATCAGATAACCTAACTTAGCATTTGGCTCTCTTTATCTTTTTTCCCATTTTCAATTAAAAGAAAATCACCAACACGTTCCCCTACTGGTATTTTTTTCCTTGTAGGGCATGGACACAATTTCAGAGAGGGGGATGGAAAATGGAGCGTATGGTTCACATCCATTTCCAAGGATTCCAGGCTCTAAGAAAAAACATCACTGACTCAAATGTGTGGCAGCACAGTGTCTTCTCTTATGTGCCCCACAGTATCAGGAAGTCGGGTTTTGCATTACTACCTGCTCAGTTGACAAAGTCGGAAAAGGCCTTCCCTTGTTAGTAGATGCAGCCCAGTTCCCAGTAACTTCAGGTGATATATCTAGTTCTTTCTCAGAGCCAAAGCAAGCAAAGCTACTTCTGTTGTCATAGTGTAGTCCTTTAATGGGAAGGATATTCTCTATTCTAGAAGACACAGTTTTTCAACCTATTCCTTGCACCATCAAGTTTCAGACACTGTCACCCAGCATAAACACATTATGATTATGCCCCTTTAGACCCAGTCACTCTTCATTTAGACCCACCCACTCTATTTCTAAGGAAATGTATGGAGTTGAACAGTTTCCCAGATCTGAAACATCAGTACAGCAACAGAATACTGGTGGTATGTTTGTAGGGAAGATTTCAGATGTCAGCTCTCAATTGGAATTTTACATATCGATCCCAAAATTTCTTAAGGGGCCTTAATGAGGACTATTCTAGGTTAGCCTATCAAGTAGCTACTTATAAATATCTTTCATGTATACATTGATAGAATAAGAAGACAACTATTCATCCTATTTTCAATGAGGAATTATAGATTTAAGATGCATAAATAACTTTAGTCAACAAACACTTGGCCAGTTGTGAAGCTTTGGTGCTCTCGTTCCTCCCACCACACACACAGTTTTTTTTTTTTTCTCTCTCTCTCCTTGCTTATGTTAGACCCTTTGACATTCACATTCTCTGTTTAATTTGAAAGTGCTCTTTGGTTCTTATCTACTAACTGCTGCAGTCCCAGAAGCAGCTAGGCTGTAGATACAGAATAAATAGCCTGCTGATGAGGTCTAATGGGGCAAACTTACATCATGGCTTTTCTTAGCTCTGTGTTATGGAGAAAGGACAAAAAGGAATATAAAAATCTCTTGAGTATAAATAGTTGATTTATCCAAGTTTTCCATTACAAATCAGCGGCTCTTTTCTCATTTAAGGTTGAAGCAGGGCTAAGAATGGTTTCCAGATCCTGGTGGAATAGAGCAGAAAAAGAAAATTGTTTTCATGTAATTCAACTTAGCTTTAAATGCCATACTCCCAGGCCTAAATCAGGGCTCTTGAAAATCACAGGATTCTTTTAAGTTTCAAACTGCATCACGTACATATTTCTTCCTGCTCTGATTTTCTTAGAAGTGAGGTGGTATCAAGCCAGTTGCTTAACCTCCCTATCCTCTTTGAATATTTGTCTAGTCAGGTCTAATTTGTCCAACCTCTACTTTTGTAACTAAGGCCCAGTGAAGTAAATGGATGTGCCTGTGGTCACACCCAAAGCCAAAGCCAGCACATGGGACTCCTGCCCATAGCTGTTTCTATTAAAATGTTCCTTTTTCAAACTCAATCTGTATTTCCAGCTCTAGAAAGATACAAATCCTAAAACAATAAAAATATGCTTTTGAGAGTACTCAGAGTCTCCCTCAAAAAACTGACTTTCTCAACCATCTTCCTTGTTCTTTTGATAATAGGTCTGGTCACCCTGAGTGACCAATGTAACATACATCTAGAGTGAACAGATTTAGGTGATGTCAATAATTCCCATCTAGAGATTTTACATGACAACATAATGTCTTACCTTTCTCCTTTTATCTAAGGCAATGTGCACAAGAAAAGTATGTATTAAGGAGAAACTATCGTAACCCATAATGCTGCTGGCCAGCATGAGCTCCTGGAACCACTGACTGCCTCTTGCCCAGTGTCTCTAGTGCACCGCATTATTATCCTATAACTGGGAAGAAACTGAAGGACTCCTTCCTTCTCAGGCATGGATTTTTTTTTCTTCTTAGTGGATGAGTAGAAAAGTAGCTTTGCCAGATTTCTCTTTTGTATCAGATAGTGTAATTGGTAGTTTCTGTGCTTTGTGCCTTTTAAAATATTTATAACACATAGATTTATTATTCCCCTCTGGCAAGTGCAAAGATTAAAAATCTGAGGTGTTGAGAAACTTACAGCTTGGTAGAAATATAGGTTCATGATTGAATACAAAATTCTTAGAAACAACAAATAATCCACAGTATACAAGGTAAGTGCTTTGTGAGTGTTTGAAAAGGAAGAACTAACTCTTTCAGGGAGCTTAGTGAAGTCACTTAGGAGGTAGGCTGGTTCTTGACGGGTGGAGATGAGTTTCCAGGCCAAATGTACAGGAAGAAGGTGGCTCAAAAACAGTGTATGGGAAATATCAAGTCTTCCCAATGATTAAAGCAAAAGGTAGTGCTTAGTAATGAAAGATATGGATAGAAAGGTAACACATGGGACAGATAAAGTTTCCTATTATTGGGCAGCATATAATAAAGAAGACGCAACAATCAGTGCTCAGCAAACCCTGGGAAAATGAAATGGAATAAATATCTGTGCTTGTATTCTACAGATAGTTAGTCTGTAAAAGTCATGTTTTCTATTTCTAAATATTTCCATTTGAAAAATATTTGTGTGTGTGTGTGTGTGTGCCCGCGCGCCCTGTACCTTTCATTGCTTTTAAAGACTACCAAATGTAAGTAAGGCAGTAAGTAACCACATGGTATACAGCAGAGGAAAGAGTTAGGTTGTGGCACCAGATTAGCTAAGTTATAATCATGCACTCCTTGGTACCTACTGCTCCAATTTTGGGGCAAATTACTTCATTTTTGAGGGCTCAGTTTCTTAACTGCAGAAGTAGAAAAGTTAGAGACCATAGAGACCTTGGGTATGTGGTCCTGTGCCCTGATACCCAGTACATGGCAGGAACTCACAGCATCCTGGTGGAGATGACTTAAGAGACAACTTCATCCCCATTTCACTGGCCAAAACTCTAAAACTGTCCTAAACATGCTAACAGAGCCTGCTGATTTAGAGCAGTGTACTCACCTATGTTCTGATGGTCAGTGAAGGTTTTTAAAAAATCTGTCATTGACATACAAGGCACATAAAACTTCTGTCTTCAGGTACCATGTGAGAGCACTTTACTTACATGGTTTTCATTGGAATGAAAACCCTATAATTTCATGTTATAATTAATCTATGCCTTAATATGGGTCCTAAGAACCTAAACTTTATGAGTTTAGGTCAGTCTGCCCCAGGCCATAGAGATAATAAGTGGCAAAGCAGGAACTCCTACTGGCTTCAGATCTCATCCAGTCTCTACAAACCTTTTATGTTGCATGAATTCTTTCTCAATAGAATTAATGGCCTGTGTCAAGTTACGACAGATACCTTCTCGACCAGAATGTTACAGCTCTGTGTCAGCAAAACTGGGGCGGCCAGTCCTGTTTTGTGAAACACTTGCATCTTGAAGTGGTGAGAGATTAAAATACAGTGTGATTTGCATTCAAACCCCTTTGTTCGCTATCCTAGGCAGTGGAAAGGGAGTTGTTTCAAGATCAGGAGATCTGTATGAATAAACAATCACACAGGTACACCAAGGAAAACACAGTAGCCGGGTGAACACAGTAAGGTGCTGTGGCTCCAGCTAGACCCCAAGAGTTTGGGTCTTTAAAGTAATGTAAGTGTTTGCTTTATGTCCTCTTTGAGGATATATGCCGAGACAGGAGCTGCCCTTTGCTAGTATTGACTCCAGCAGAAGAGAGCTTTCATGAGTTGGTCACTGAGGAGACTGTTGACCAGAACTGCTTCTCAGATATTCTGAAGTCTGAGGAGTCCAGCAGGTCCTCTGAGGCTGAGATAAGTCAAGTTTGAGGTTTCTCCCTGTCCACTGTGTGTGGTTCCATGTAGCCCTTTGTTAAAAAGCATTCAGGGCCGCCAAGAGTATGTGTTGACCAGGGGGGTGGCTGCTGCTAGGAGCTGTAAGTAAATAAATGGATGTCAGACGTTTACAATTAGGGGGGAAACAAAGAATAATTCCCCTCCCCTGAGCATGTTGCCTTGGATGTTTTGGGTAATGATCATGAAGCCTTTACACACAGACTAAACTAAGCTCTTTGTATTATTTGCAAGGTGGAGAGTTTGCCAACCCAATTTCAGCATGCAAAACACAATTATTCTCTTGGCATTTAGAGGCTGCCCCTGTTTTTACTGGGGGAGGGGGTGGCTGGTTGATAGAGGAAGGCTTTATGCGGAAAGACAAGCCAACTTCACCCCATGTTCATTTTGAAAGAAGCTTCTTCCACTACTTTCTAGTTTCCCATGTTCCTTCCTGTCACACTCAACCCCTCACCACAGAACCAACAGGAGAAGGCCTCAGGCCCAGAAGTGCCACACTCAGAGGTTCACAGAGTATCTCTAACTCATGACTGTTTCCACATCTTCCTGTTCAGTAGCTCTCCTACAGTTATATTATCTCTTTTGTGGATGTACGGATTCATATGGTTGGTGAATATGTTTCTAGTGGTAACCAATGAAAGGGCAGAATCCTTGATTATGGTCCATTGTATACCATAAACTTCATAATAATGGTTCGCAGCCACTGTTCCCAGATCTGTGCAGTCCTTCAGAGTTTCCAGAGGACCCGCTAACCAAAAGTATGTGAGAAAACAAAGAATGCTGACTGAGGCTTAGCCTATAAAGACTCTCTTACATGACTAAATACAGAACTATACTTCTGATTTCAGTCCTTTGGTTCTAGCTGAAAGGTAAGTTGTATAGCCTGACTTTGTTCTCCTGGGGGAACCAAGATTACAGGATGGACTGCGCCCCACATATTGGTCACCTTGAGCTAGCTGCTCCATTCTCAGTGCCTTATCAGTTGCTAGAAAAACAAACAACCATGGGCTCCTTCCTTCCCAGAGTGCTAACAGGGCTGTATTTTAAAGTACTTAATACTTTCCTCAAGAGGTACAAAGAAGTACATTATACTTATTTTATAACTTCTTAAGCAAAAAGGAATAATAGCTAAAAGGTTGTTGGAGTTGTACAATCAACATTTTCAGTGGTTCTTTTAGCCTTCCAAGACTAAAATTTAACTTTTATTTTGTAATTACCTCTAAGCTCTGAGAACTAGAATGAGAATTATTTCTTATGCAGCAATATTTTTTCCTTCTGATGTTGCTTATGTTTCCCTTAAAACCAGATATAATGACCAACATGGACATTCTTAATCAAAGAGGTGTGTGTGTGTCTCTGTGTGTGTGTGTATGTCTGAAGGGAGGAGTTCAGTCTGAGCTTTGTTAATTTTTTTAAATTTATAAGTATGCTCGTGTATATTGTCATTTTCTATAATAAGCCTTAATTCCATAGTTACATTATAGGTATATTTTTGCCTTTATGTCTTTTCTAACTCACACAAGAAGACTGAAGCTAAGGTCATTTTAAGGTGTTCTTTGATCTGGTTAGGTTAGAAAACAAAAGTTGGCAAAGTTTACCAGGTACAAGGAGCCGTCTACAGATAAGTAATCCCTGACCAGATAAGACTTAATTCCCATTTATATCTATATCTTCTCTTGCCATCTCTGCATTAGATGATATTATGAAATAGTAGTCAGGGAACCTATAAATAAGTCAATGTGAAAGAACAGTTCCTCTGCCTCTTATTGAAATTTGTTAACAAAATCATTGTTTATTCTAATAGGGTAGGAGTTAATTGTATGTATGACCTAGGGCCAACCTGGAAGCAGATAGTAAGAACCGGCCACAGTCTCTTGTGGATACAATATTGTTGTTGACTTAATGAGAGAAATAGAAATCAGTTTCTAGTTGAGATCCCATAGTTTCTGATCACAAAACATGAGCCCTATATCAAATGAGGGTAGTTTCAGTGTGGTTATTTGAACTTTAACTAGATGCCTGAAGTGTTTCGGTAATGAGAAAATTACAGTATTATGACGTAGAATGCAAACATTTTCCTCAGCTGTTCTTCACCAGCCCCTTTGTCTGCTCAAGTCTAAGAAACAAAAGAATTTTCTGGCTAATTCTGCTGCCAGTCCAGCAATGTCCAACTCTTAGAAAGAGCGGCAAGAATGCAGTATCGTGGGAGTCTGTTCTTGGTTAGCTCAGCCATGGTGGAATGGAAGCCGTGTGGAGCAGAACATTTACATTCCGTTTGTTAAGCTTCTGCACGAGGAAACGCTCTGCTAGTTCTTACAGACTTGAAAACATGACTGAATCACAAGCGAGAGAGAATTGGGATTTCTCTTCCTGACACTGATTTCCATGATCTGTGGTTTAC
This sequence comes from Ondatra zibethicus, assembly GCA_004026605.1. Classification (NCBI taxonomy): domain Eukaryota; kingdom Metazoa; phylum Chordata; class Mammalia; order Rodentia; family Cricetidae; genus Ondatra; species Ondatra zibethicus. The sequence continues at coordinate 23,141 of PVIU01003084.1, forward strand.
TAGCTTTTCATGAATAAGAGAAAAAGAAAAAAAGCAGAAATACCTATGCTTACTATTAAATTGCTTGTTAATACTCCTAAAAGGAAATATAAGAAAAATACCTATTTTAGCTTTTATTTGAATTGGTTGAAGGAAATTCTTATCCTTATGTTTTGGGTTGTTTTTCTGGTACATAGTAGAAAAAGAATGCTATAAATTATGTCCCTAAAAATGGGCAACAGAATATAGCTTTGAAAGAAGTCCAGAATAATATGTGATTGATTTGCTTTTTGTCACAAACTGGGTGGCCTACAGAAGTGAATTTTCCTTTTGAAGTGCCAAAAGTTATTTTTGTTTGTTATAGTAACCACTCTAGTGAAGCTGTTTTTAAGGTAATCTACACTTCCCTACATAATTAGTGGTCAGTTGTTACTCGATTTGTTTGAATCATTTAATGATTTTTATACTTTTTTCATAAATATAGTTTTCTATTTCGCGTTCTGCTTCCTCTATCCGTCCTTCATCTGTTCCTCTCACTTCCCCAGTTTGAGGTTTAGCTGCTAAGCTGCTGTGTGCTGGACTGTAACTCCAGGCAGGTGTTCAGAAAGAACTGTCCAATGGACAGGGAGTGGGCTCTGTTGCACCCTTTGTCTCCACTGAACTGATGTGAAAACTGTGTCTCAGAAAGGTGGTCATTGTTCTTTTTCCTGACATGGTAGACCACTCTGCTTTTAGTTGGAGTTCTAAAAGAACTAAATGAACTCTAATTATTCCTTTCTAATAGTACTTAATTAGTATCTTTGTAGAAGATGAGCCTATTCCGCCATTGTGTGAGGACTTCTCTTACTGATCCTATGGGGTGCAAGTGTTAGCTTTCATATTTTATAGGTGAAGAAACTAAAGGTCAGAGAGCAAAGTACATGCCCAAAATTAGAGATAACAAGGAACTGAGCTTGATTCTGAGCTCAAGCAACCTAACTGCACAGCCCAGGCAGGTCTCCTAGTACTCCATGCTGCCAGTAAACTGAGAATGCAGACTTATGCTAGACATACTTAGGTCCAATAGCTCATATAATAATCTAGTCTTCCCATGAGAGACTATCATAATTGTTCTGATTTTATACACAGACAAATGATATCAAGTCACAAAAGAATGATCACATGCTTGTTAATGGTAAAATCAGAGAAAAATTTGGTTGGCTCTCTACTTTTCTAAGCCTTCATTTCTTCATCATAAGGACAATAATAATGCCAATCTTCTAGGATTAGTATAAGGACACAATGAAATAATCCTTATAACATAGCACTATGTGTGGTGCATGGTGAACACTCAGTAAATGCTATCTATCATTTCTCCACCCCCAAACAGTAAAGTTGCTCTAAGTAGAAATATCCAATTGGTGCCCTGCCATCCAGTTAACTCTTACAAAGATTGCTATAGGAATGCTAAACAAAATGGTATCTTCTTTCACTTGAAACAATTAGTTTAAGTGCTGAGCCATTTGTCCTTCATCACCCAGGTGGTTACATAAGTGGTTTTGAGTCCCCTTCAACTCTGTGGCTGTGTTATTCTTGCCTTGGAGTTTTGTTTTTCTTGTTAGGAAATGTTAAGGCAGAGCTCAGTAATGAAGTGGTGGGCTCACACAGGATGGAGCAAAGCCCACTTGCAAAGCTCAGTGAAAACTGATTTTCGGAGTTGTCAATGACAAGGATACAAACAGTGAGGCCTTGGGAGTATCAGTGTCTTGTGAATAATAAGATGCCCACAAAAGCTCTAAATAATAGAAGCAAAGCAAGACAGTTGTTTTTTGTTGCAAGGGCATATTGAAGAAAATATTTTTCTTGTGCTTACTGCTAGGGGACTAAAGAATGCAAATAATTATTAAACTGGAATATATTGGCATGAGTTGACTCAAGAAGGCAATTGCACAGAGTAAGTCCCAGTCTTGCTGGAGTGAAAGGGTAATAGCCACCACCAGCTTTACTGCTCACAAAAGACAGAAAGTTTTTGTTTAGATCATTTGCCTTGCAGAGCTGTTAGCTTTATGTGACTTGTGAACTGGTGATCATCATTGGTGGTCAGGATCCTGCAGTTTCCTTGTGTGGAACTGCTAAGCTTCACATAGTGCACACATACAGTGTACACTTCCCCATCGTTTTGTGCCAGAGAGTAGTAAGCAGCATTTCCAACAGGCTGTCTCTGTTCTCAGAGATTACAGATAAATACCCTTCCACAGTTCCCCCTCCAGAAAACTTCTTACTCTTCCCTGCTTAAATACATGTCCCTTTTCTTCCATATATCTTATATAGATCTCCAGCATAGCACTTACTACCTTGTGTTATATGCCTGAGTTAATCCTGGAACCCTTGGCTAGTGCTTAGAGGTACCAGGTACTTCATTGTGCTTGCTTAGTGGTTTGACTGACTTAAAGAACATGACTACCCCTTAGGTGAGGGTTGAAGGGGAGGGGAGAGGCAGGGAGGGGAGCAGAGAAAAATGTAGAGCTCAATAAAAATCAATTTTAAAAAAAGGAAAAAAAAAGAACATGACGACCATATGGTCCAGATATACCACCTATGACTGTATACCCAAAGAGTCTTAAGTCATCAAATAATATAAATACTTTACATCCATGTTTTCTAAGGCACTGTTTATAATAAACTAGTTACAGAATCAGCCTTTGTTGTCTGCCAGATGAATAGATAATTTGTATATAAACACAATGGGCTTTTATACAGCCATAAAGAAAAATAAATTAAGTCATTTGCAGAAAAATGAGCCAAACTAGAGATTATCATGTTAAGTGAAATAAGCCAGATACAGAAAGACAGTGTGGAATGTGTGTGTGTGTGTGTGTGTGTGTGTGTGTGTGTGTGTGTGTGTGTGTGTGTGTGTGTGTGTGTTTGCTTGTGCGTGTGCCCCTGGAAAGAAGTGATCTGGAGAAGAGTAGAAAATAGCATAATGGGGTGAATATGACCAAAGTACATGGCACATATGTATACATGAAAATGTCATAATAAAACCCGCTATTTTCTACAATAAATATATACCAACATTAAAGACAAATTGATTTTTAAATGACATGTTTTTAAGCATGCAGCTCTGAATGAACCCCTATTACAATAAGTTTTATTTGTTCCTCATTGTCTGTTTGTCTTGCTTCTCTTACCCTCCCTTCCATTTTCCCATGCCCGCTCTGCCCCTTGAGAAACAGCCGCTCATCTTTGTTACCACCCACCCTCTGCCCCACTTCAACTTCTTTTTCCTTCTTTATACTTTGATCTTCCTCCTCAGTCATAGAAAATTACTCCTGTTGGTTTTCTGGTCTGCCCTGCTGTTTAACCCTTTGGACCATAGGCACGTCCTCTGGATCTCACCTCGAGAGCTATAGTTTTTTCCTACTGCTGACTCTTTGTTTTAGCATCCTAATGTGCTCACCTGCCTCTAACCTGCACAGGAATCTGCATTCACATAGTCCTAATTGATGTTCATATCCTGAGTTCTGGGTCCTTGCATATAGTCCAGCTTTGTCCTTACTGGTGGCTTCATCATTTCTAAATCTAGGGACTTCTTCACAGTTAGCATATTTCTGTGCAGACTGAAGCAGAATTCAGTAATGGTATTTTTTTCCCTACCTGACCAGGCTATGAAGCTTGGTTATGTTTTGTACCACCTCTTCCCTTTGATATATTTTATTCTGTGGGGATAAAAATACTAGTCTTTTATTTATAAACCTCTTTTTTAGTTAGTTCACAACAAAAATATAAAGCAGAGGAATAACTTGAAAGCATCGATCAGCCTTCTGATTCAGTAGAGAAATTTTTATATAGGCAAAGGGTCAACCAGTGAAAACATAAAAAATTAGTAAAAGTAGTGAACGAAGCACGTGCATTATATGCAAGGCAGTGTCTACTGGGGAGTTTGTATTTCTACACACCCTGAACACTAGTAGAAGGTATCTAGTGGAAGAACAGCCAAACAAAACCAAGCTTCAGAGCCAGACCTTCAAGTGTTTCACAAAAGTATGATTTTTTTCTTTGAAAAGCTAACCATAACTTACATATTTAAATGTACACACACACACACACACACACACACACGATAGGCATATATCATATAAATGATTTTTATTACTTCTGTATGATTTTACTGTCAGAACATATTTAAGGCACAAAACATGCTTTTGGTCACTTCTTCAATGCTATATATGATTGGGATTCCTGCCCTCTTGGGTTCCTATGAACCTCCACAGTGGTTCAGCCCTCAAACTAGAAACTAAGCACCACCCATAATCAGTGTGCTTGCCACTCTCTCTTCTCCAAACTGTCTTGTCTGCCCTCTTCAACTTGTTTGTGCAGTATCCTATGTGTCTGGATTTTTCCTTTCTATATTACTTTAAAAAAAAAAAGAGGTAGAATGGAGTTTAATTGGAATTCAGGCAGGAAAATAAGTAATAAGAGAACCGGGGAATATCCAACCATCTGGTGTCAATTTCTACTACTCTGTTCTGGGTATGGAGATGCATGAAAATAGAGAACTAAGTCTTAAACCCTAAAGAATCCACTCAATAGACGATGTGCTACTACTGAAGCCCTGCAGGAACTCCTTACACACACTCAGTCCTACCTTTTGGGAACTTGCAGCATGGTTAGCCAATCAGAACTATACCATGTTATATGGGCCACAGAAGCATAGGAAAGTTCCAGGGGGGAAGTGCCTACAATTAGTATGGTTAGATAGTATTTCAAAAACTGTTTCAATGAAGTAGGGTTTGAATGCTGGCATTCATGCAGGAGCAGAAAAGCTGACGCTCCTGTGTGTAGCGTGTGGCATAGCGGCATGGACCAGCTGGCTTACTGAATGAATTAGAGTAGATCGTGGAGCCAGCTAGTAAACTCAAGAGGTGTGGAATGTGGCGGGAAAAGAAAGAGGAGGGAGCATAACAGACAACAGAATGGTCTGGAGACAAAGCCACGCTGAGACCTGTGGTGGAGTTTTGATTTCATGCTTAAGCAATGGAAGCTAGTATGTTTGTAACCAAATTATCTGTATAACAAGAAAGCATAAGATCTCATTATTGATTTTTGTAAGTAAGAATAGCCAGTTGGAGCTGGAGAAAGAACTCATCAGGCAAAGCCTAAGTGCTGCATGAGGGCCCAACGTTGGATCCCAGCACCCACCTTAAGGGTCTGGAGAGGTGGCTCAGAGATTGAGACCACTTGCAGCTCTTTCATAGGGTGCTGGTGGAGTTCCCAGCATCTATTTAGGTGGCTCATTATTGCCTGGAACTCCAGCTCCAGGGGATCTACTTCCTTTTTCTGGCCTCAAGCATTCACACATGTGTACACACACAGACACACACACACACGATTATTAAAAGGCTGGTATATTGTCTCACTGTACCTGTAATATAGCACTGTACAGAGCAGAAACAAGCTTGCTGGCCACAAGCCTAGTTCCAGGTTCAGTGCAATCTCATCTTAAGAGACTAAAGTAGAGAATAGAATAGAGTGGTAAAACCAGAATGATGTTTTCCTTTGGTCTCTACATGTGAGTACACAGGTACATGCATGCTCAGACACATGCATACTCAAACAGAACACACACGTATTTCACACACACACTACACACACAAAATAAACTAGCTGGTTATCATGCCATGATAAATATTTATTTTGTATTTTTTTTTTCAGAACAGAAGTTCTTTATGTATCTCTGACTGTCCTAGAGCTCACTCTATAGACAAGGCTGGCCTTAATTCAGAAATCTACCTGCTTCTGCCTTCTAAGTGCTGGGATTAAAGGCATGTGCCACCACACCCAGCTCTTCTGTATTTTTAAATCAGGTGATTTACTGAAATAGGTTATAGGTCTAACAGAAGTGTATAGGATATTTGCAACTCTTAAGTAATATCATTGTATAAATGTTCAAATAGTTCTGTGCCCCCTTTAAACTTTTAAATACACAATGAAGAGAAATTGAGTCATTTCATTTTTATCTAGGTTCAGTTCATTTTATTGGCTTCATCATGAATTTAGTAATCTCTAAATCAAAATGTTCTAATACTTAGACATAGAAGGAGAAATATTAGCTTTACAAAGGCAAGCTCTAACACATAAGGCAAGAGCAACCTTCTTATATTAACACCCAGGGTGTCTGGAATGGCTGTGTAGAGAACAATTAAAGGAAATTACTCATGTAATTCTAAAACAAAAAAACTACCCAACAAGGAGTCTATGATTGTAGTCTTCTGTAGCCCCTGGGCACACTCAATATGGTGAGAATAAGACTAGAACCAATAGAGGAGATTGCACTGTGGGCTACCTCAATCACACAGGAAGAAACAGATGTGAGTATGCCTCGTTATTTCATTGGCCTCTTTTTCTCGACTCCTTCCTTCCTTCATAATTGTCTACAATGTATATAGTATAATAGAATAAATATTCTATGATGCAATAATTATTAGGCTCTACCATGTCCCAGGTTAAGTTCATTTGCAGCATTGAAAAAAGAAAAATGTCGTAACTCAACTTGCAGGATGCCAAAGGGCAGTTTTGTTTTGTTTTTTTGTTTTTCCCTCCTATCTATGAGCAAAGTTAGTAAAGGTTTTGTTCTGCCTAGCTAATCCACTTTGCACACCTGGCTTTAATTATTCTCCTCTTGATAACTGGTATGGGGTCGACGTCTAAGGATTTCCATTTTACAGAAGTGGAAACTAAGGTTCCAAGAAGTCTGTGGCAGGACTTGAATGTAATCTAAATACCACAACTCCCGACCCAGTTGTTTTCCACAGCTGCTCCTTATAGGAGCCAGCCATGATAAACTAAATAGAAACAGACCACTCAAAGGAAGTTCTTTACTTCCAACCATTATCACCTGCCAGAGTAGGTCTCAGCCATCAATAAGTTTAATGGAGGCCTAAGCCTCAGTAGTTTACCCTGAAGCAGTACCGGTTGCAGGAAGAACCACAAACTGAGATTACCTGAGCACCACCCAAGAACCAACCATCCAAAGGAAATACCTAAAGTTCCAACCATTGTAGATAGGATCACCTGCCAGCACACTCTTCAAGACACCCCTAGACAAATGTCAGCCAATCAGGGGTCCTGAATCTTAGAAACCCCTCACCCCCACCTTTACTACTATAAAAAAACCAACTCTAACTGAACTCAGGGCTCTCCGTTTGTTCCAATACGCTGGACTTGCAGAGAGACCGAGTTTGCAGACACTCCTCAGTTGGAGAGGTCAAGGGAGCTATCTCAATTCTAACCTTTTAGGGTGCAGTGTTCCTGAACAGGACTCTGAAAATCCAAGTGGCCATTCTAGGTTGCAGGGTGAAGCAGGAGCATCTCCTCCCTCCTCTCCAGACCTGGCAAATGTTCAAAGCACTGTCTAGCCCCTGCTGCTCCCCCTACCCCAATTTGGCTTGCTTCCTTAATGCTCAGCTGACCCTCTCCATAAGGAGTCAGCAGAGTTCTGGGATGGAGGGAGGATCACTTTCACTACAAGGCTATTGTTCATGCTTCCTTTTGGATGATGTGGAGTTTCTGTTATTCCTCTTATGTTTACTTTCTGTCTGAATCTATGTCAATTTATGTGCCCTTGGCTCTAAACCACAGTTTGTATATTTTCATGTTGTTAATATTTTTAATTGGTGTTTTTAAAGTAAATGTACTTTGTGTTTGGCAGGCCAACAAAGTGGAATAACGAAAGAGTCAGTTTTTAAAAGTAACCATATAAGGTGAAAAGTCCCCTTTTGTGCGGGTGCATGGATGCATGTGTACAGACCTCAGGTTTTATCAGGCATGATGTTCGTTAATATTTATTATAACAGTTTACAGTGTAGCCCCTTGAGTCCCTCTGGATTGTGCACAGCCTCAATGACGTAACTGTGGAAAATTCAATAAATCTAAAGTTGAAACTACTTCTAATGGGAAGTTTTTTTTGTAGTTGTAAAGTCAAATTGCCTCCTCCAGGATGAGAGAAGTGATGTGACCCAAGCCCCAACTGACCTTAATATGGTGTGGGGCGGGGGTAATGCTGTCCACTGCACTGAAAAGTTGTGTTATATGTGATTATTCTTTTTGCTGTATTTTATTTGAAATACTCTGTGTATTCCTTTCTAATATTTAGTGAGGTGGCAGGCCTATATATGTATTAAATTATAACCCTTGATATTCTTTTTAATGTACCCAGAATTACTGTTTTCCTACATGAATAAGCAATTGCATGAAAATAATTTAGATTTAATTTGTCATAGAGTCTAAACAATGCAAAGAGCCTAGACATCACACAGTTCATGTTTGTCAGCCACTGTGTAAATCCCTTCAGTGACTTGTAGCTGAATATAAGCCAAAAAATCTCATGCTCTGTATTTTAGGAAGTTGTTTGTTACATTATTTTGAAAGGAACTCCCAGAACCTACAACTTGACTGTTGTGGCTCTTTTTGAAGCTACCTAGAATAAAATATTCTTTCCCTTCCATCATATTTGTTGGTATTTAAAGATAATGTCATTATCTTACCTTTCCTCTTTATTGGGGAAAATCTGTTTTCGTAAGACAGTTTATTTATATTCCTGGTTTGTGTGTGTTAGATGCAGCTTGACACCTAATACTGAAGACAAAGAGAGCCATGGTCTTTGGTATTGGGAACCTTCTGTCTCATAATAGTAGAGTGTGAGGGCCATAGTTGGGTCACCAGAATTAGCACTGGGGTGGAGAATACAGAGGAAATGTTCCTGGAGGACATACCATAAGGCAAATTTTGAAAGGTATTGTGAATGACCCAAGGGATCTACAGAAATGAAAGGAAGGTGGTACTCTGTTAGAAAGGCTGGAGATGAATGATTACATGGTGAGTTTGAAGAAGCAAGGTGGTGCAGTTTGGTAATGACAATAAATGGGAGTTTGGGAGGGGAGAGAAAGATGCAGAAGTGCTGGGACTGAAAGTCGAGCTGATGGGTGTGGAGATGAGATCAGACAGGAGGAAGAGTAGAGAATAATGGGATGTCCTGATCAGTTGGATATTCATTGTTCTCTTGATTACACAATAACTTTGGGCAACATAAAAGGCTCTGTATGAGGTCATTTAGGTTTGGAAATATTCTGAATACTGTGTTTTGTTATTAGAGCATAAATGTGTTCCGTCATGGGAGTTAGGTAGATACGGGTAATTCAGCAGCTGGGAGATTTCAGAGAAGGAAGAGAAAAATATACCACTAAACATTCTTATGACCATGGCAAGGTTTTGGGTGTCTTCTTCATCCAAGATGGTGATGGGGAAGAGGAGGAGGAAAAATACCTATAACATGAAAGGTCCGGCCATATTATATGAAAATTTTAAGGCTCAAATTAACTGTATGAATTAACTATTATTCTGAAATATAGAGATTTTAAAATAACTTACCAGAGATTAGAAAGGTAAGTGCAGAAATAGAAATAGGCCCTAAAAGTAAATATGGAAAGGTTGGGATTCAAACAAAGAAGATACAGTGTTCCTATAAAATTAATGGCTTCTAGAAACATGGCTCCTGCTTGGTGCTTATATTCCCAGTTACATATAGGTGGAGGACTGTCCTGCATAGACACAGCAAGTATCTATGGACACAACAGTGTAACTACATAGAGGTCATCACTCCCTTGGTAGCTTTCAGGATCTGACCTGGGTTTTCATAGCACTTATGGCTGCCAGCTGTCTCACTTGGCTTTTTCTGGTCCCTGCCATGTCAAAGAGGGTTTATCATGCAAACGCATGCTCAAGTGTGAGCAAGAACAGAGACTGCAGAGTGAGTGAGGCATTTAAATTCTATTTCATAGGAAAATTGAAGCACTCTCCCTTGCCTTCAGTGGTTTCTGAATATGCATCAGTTAATGATGTGATTAAAATATATCATGAAGAAAATGTTTAGTAGGCTCCTCCAGTGGTCGATCCTAAGTAACGTTCAGTGTGAAGATGATTCATAAATTTACATGGTTGTAATATTCTTCAGGCTCATATTTAAATATTTGAACATGGTATGTATTCTATTTTGTGATTAGATAAAAGCAAGTTAAATTTAAATACTGGTTCTGTACTACACCTTTACACTGCACATGCAGATGTTTAGAATCATTCTCAATCCTTCCAAACTATTGCTGATTAGTTGTATTATTATTATTTATTAACATTTATGTTCTTTGCCTAGAGTGGTAATGTACCCTTTAATCTCAGCACTCAGGAGGCAGAGGTAGAAGGACTATGTGCATTCAAAACCACGCTGGTCTATATAGTGAGTTTAATTAAGGCCAGCCAGAACTTCAAAGTATGATCCTGGCTCAAATAATAATAATAATAAAATGATAATTATCTCCTTTAATGATCTTATACCTAACTGGCCTCCAGGAACCTTTGGAATATAAACAGTATCTGTGTCTATTCCAGTTCCTTCCACACTGCGAGCACAATGGTATTCTTTGGTACTCAGAGATACAGGAATTCAAGATAAATAGGCCCTTCAAGAAAATTATACCAACATACTTCCATCCCAGTGGAGCATAGGGGTGAGGGATAGGCTAGAAAGCTGAGCCAGAGTCCAAATCTTCCCCCTTCTCTTGCATAATAACATGCTGACATAGCTTGCTGAGTCAATTTCTTGTGCTGATCTGCTCTGTGTGTTGGGTGTTTTTGAGTCAGTGTTTCACAAGCTGTGCCTCCCAGCGTGGTAAACAGAGTGGTGATAATTGTTTGGAACAGCAGGATAAAAGGAGACTTTGGAAGGATAGCTCTTTTAAAAGCAACACTCCTTGGGACATTGATGGGCACAGGCCCAGCCAGGTTGCCCAAGATTATATCTTTACACTGGTGTCTACTGGAAAACGCTTTTCTAAGTTATTTTGTATCAACTGGGCACCAGGTATATGATGCACAGACATACTAACTCTTCAGACCTTCAGAGAAGGTCTCTAAAAACTGCTGTTCTTCAATATGTTTTCAGTGTTCTTATGAGGTATCAAGTATTTAAAATTCTCCCATGTCTGTAAATTATGATAAATTACAAATACATAAAATATGTTCTTAAATAAATGTATTTTAAATAATCACTGGGAAGATTATATTACCCCAGAAGACTGTGTTTTAAACCCAGTATCCTAACATGAAGAGGATGTATTTGAATTGTGAAACAACAAATCTAAGAGTCAGGTATTTTTCTTCAGTGACTAAGCAGTTCATGACCTTCTTTCTCATCTTTTGTTTATGAAGGAGTTTTACAGTTTTTTGGGTTTTTTTGTTTGTTTGTTTTTGTTTTGTTTTTTTGGTTTTTCAAGACAGGGTTTCTCTGTAGCTTTGGAGCCTGTCCTGGATCTAGCTCTTGTAGACCAGGCTGGTCTCGAACTCACAGAGATCCACCTGCTTCTGCCTCCCAAGTGCTGGGATTAAAGGCGTGCATCACCACCGCCCGGCACTTAAAGATTTTTTGTTTGTTTGTTTTGTTTTTTAATCAAGTGTGAAAGGTTAGAATATGTTTTTATCAATAGTGGCCACTGCATGTGTCTCCTCCCCAGCAGGTGGTGGGATGAATGTTTTCTGGTATAGTTCATTCTTCGGAGGCAGCATTATTTCTCAAGTCGTGACTGATTTTCCAGCTATTTAGAAGAAACATAAATCTTTAAGCTCTGATTTATTGTGAATTTATTTCTGAATCTGTGTTTTAACAGAGGAGATGATATTTACAGAGATTTCTATCTTAATATCTCTTAACAAGTATAAGTAGTATACACAATTTGTAGGTGAAAACTCCTCAGAGGAGTTGTTTCTTGATCCTGGAGAAGGTTGCAGGCTTCTATGTAGACTGTGTAGGCTGGGTTTGAGAGCCTGAAATGCTGGGAGTTGAAAAGGTCAACTCTAGGCAGATTGACCTTGACCAGTGAGTGGCCTTTCCTACCCGAGCCTCCCTCCACCTGTTCTTCAACTCATTGATCATAAGAGATTGAAGCATGAAGAGATCATTTAGCTGTGACAGCAAATTAAATCAAATTGTAGGTGGTAACTGTAGCCCCATTGGTTGATTCTAACACTAAGAGTTTGTGATCCATAAACCCAGTCTGTTAGACTTCACCACTGTCAGACGTCTTTTTAGTGGAAGGCAGTGCAAGTTCTGGAGACAGAGAAACTGGCACAGCCATCTTGGACATAAGTGTTTCTGACCTTGATCCAGAGCAGGTGGGACAAGGACACTGCACTGGAAAGAGCAACTTTTTTGGTGACCACGGATCAGGATTACCACCTGGCCTCAGCATGCCTAGAGTATGAATCCAGCGCAGAATTGCAGTTGAGCCTTTGCTCATGACCATTCGTTCAGTTTGGGGGACTTTATCAGCTAATCTGTAAACACAGTTATCATCAACATTCAGCTACTTTAACTCACAATCAAATAAATTGTTTTAAAACAAAGATACTAAGTATGCAACTCCTCATTTCCTATTTTACTAGATTTTGTGTTCACCCTTGCTCTTGAGATTATTAACATCTCTGCTCTTCCCAGCTCCATGTTTATTGATATCATGCTGATATCATGCTTTAAATCAACCATTTTAGAAATATTTGCACCATGCAGATAGACAAACGTCCAATCAGAGTGTATGTTTTTCTCTGAGAGCCAACTGTTACTCATTCCCCAGCAATATGCTGGACATGATGATCGTCTGCCAGCCAATGGGAAGGAAGGGTGTAGTCTTTGTGACAGTGCTCATGAATAGAAACTGAACACATTGTTTACCTCTTCTTAAATGCAGGAAACCAAACTTGTTTTGTTTTCCCACAAAGGAACATTTTACTCCCCCTTCCGTTTCTTTCTCCTCTTTCTCTTACCTTCTCTTCATGTTCTCATTCTCTTCCTCTCCTATTGTCCTTAAACTAAAGCCTGAAGTATTCTAGGTGATTGTGACTTCTCTATGTGTGTGACTAATTCAGTCTAGTGGATTTCTGTTTTTCCTAAATGGTTGTTGTTACACAGGGCTCCATCAAAATAGTTTGGAAACTTATAATTGTCCTTATAAAAGTCGCGTTTCAGATGTGGAAAGCTATGTGGAGAGCTCTCTCTCTAGCTTTATAAGGGCCCCCTGTGTAAGACATGTTTCAGATATGCAGAGCTATGTGGAGATAGCTCTCTCTCTGGAGTTCTAAGGGCCCCCTGTGTAAGACATGTTTCAGATGTGCAAAGCTATGTGGAGAGCTATCTCTCTGGAGTTCTAAGAGCCCTGTGTAAGACCTGCCTTCAGGGAACGACTTCAGTGGAGCCTGTTGTACATGGAAGACACCGTGATTCACTGTACTTGAATTAACTCAAGCTGACAGGCCTCTGTGCTGCCTTGACTAAGAAAAAGGAAGTGGGTGGATTGTTCCTGGCGGAACCTGGATACTTCCCCAGATACTACAAGTGGGGTGGCCACTTAGTGACTATTTCATTCTTTACAGCTCCCCATTGGGAAGAAAACCATGAGAGTAAGGAAAGAGGGTTGTGTAAGACTAGTCCAGAAAAGAATGAATAAAGTTCTAAGGCTTTTCCTACTCTGAGAGTGACTTTTTGAAAAGCTTGGATTAGGTTTGGCAAGGGATGTAAGCACTGAAATCTTGGAATACATTCTTGGCTCTTACTATCATCTCTGACTTAGAACAAATCAGCTGACTTCTCTGCCTGTAAAATAATACTCCCTCTGACATTAATACATACCTCATGAGGTTATCTACAGGATAATGCTGTATTTACGTCATTTCGTTCACAGAGAGCTCAATGCACTTTTCATGCATTGAAAGTGAAGTTTCTTGTCAGTGCTGAACATGAGAATTGACTCTTGAGAATTGTACTTAAGCCATGAAAGCCTGACTCAACTGTATGGCAAGAGAAGATGTTATACATAGCGATCTAGTGGGGTAAGTGACTTTCCACTCTACGTCCCATCCTTTTTCCTTACTTTTGAATTAAGGAAGTATGGCAAGTTCTTACACCTGGATGGGAGATTCCACCTGTGCAATCAGATCAATCTTCTGTAATGCATCCAAAATGGAGAACATCTTTTGACTGCACTTGTTGTTACCCGGATAGCAGCTGAAAGATATCTGGGAAATCTTGACTCTTAACCCTAGAACCACACTAGATAAAGAATCCCAACCCTAGAAGACATAACATGGGGATTTTTTTGTGTACTGTATTTCTTTATACCCAATACCCAGTGCTTATGATGTGTGCGATTTTAAGGGAAATGGAAAATAAAAGATAGAATTTGTCCAACAAAGTTAGCCTGGGATTAGCAAGGAAATGGAGCAGAATTTATTAAGTGTGGCTGTTCTCAGGTGATCTCAAGAACATTACAGAATTGTAGATGTGCTACTGGGAAAATAACATATCTGGTTGGCCCACCCCAGTATTATCCATCTACCAAGCAGTTTGTTCACCACTGGAGAGACATCCTCTCAACCCCGGAGATCTAGACAGGACTACATCCAAACTGATGGCTTCAGCATATTCTGGTTAATGCAGTGATGAAGGGTATAGAACCTTGCTTGGAAATACAGGGAAGGCTTTCTGTAGGACAAAACTTCTAAAATCTAAAAATTGAAATAAATGTGGAAAAGGAATTTCAAGCTAAGCGATTAGTATGTCATAAGCCCCAGTGTTTTGACTACTGTGACGAATACAGAAAATTTGGTTTATCATAGTCTAAACTGTAACTGGGGAAAGTAGTAGAAGCAGAATTTAAAGGGCCTGTCTTGCTATCATTCCCTGCTGAGTCCTATGAAGTGGATCTGGAATTCATAGGGTTAAATGACCTGAATGAATGATGTGTTTGGTTTAAGTTCATGTAAGTTCTTGTGGATATGAAGTAGGGAATAGGAGAAAATCTGGGCTAGGAATATAAATTTGGATTTTATTCCCTATAACTAGTATTTAAAATCAGTGGCAGTAAAACTGGATAAGGGGAGTGTATAGAATATGCGATACACCAGAGCCGAAACCCTCAAGAGCATATACAGTCATTCACAACAGCGTGTTTACCAAAATATAGAACATGTATTTTTATATTTATCTTGGTTTATTAAATTATTAAGGAAAAAGGACTAGAGTAGAGTATAGGACAGTAGGCAGCAACCATGCTGTCATAGATGGTAAAGCAGTGAGGCCAGGAAAGGAGTCAAGGAGCTGTCATTTTTTTCTGCCATTAAAGAGTGTAAGTTGTGAGAGCAAAGGCATGAGAAGACTAGAAGGACCTGATAATTAATGGTCAACCTTGGATGCTTGATATGAAGCAACCCCACTTGACCAGTACAGGGCATGACCTGGGATATGGGTAATCAAGAAGTTGAAAAGGATGGGGATTTAGTCTCTTGTGTGGGTCACCTAAATATTACTGAAGTTACCTCAGATAGGAAGAGGACAAAGAACATGCTTCCATAACCATGAATAAATGTAGAGAAACTAGGTTGGTGAGAGGACATCCCTGAGAAAAGGCACCCAAGCAATTCAGAATTCAAAACAACACTCTTGCCCCTAATAAAGATGTTAGGGTCTAATGGCTTATATTTCAGTGTTCCTGAGAATGAATAATTTGCTGTTCTGAGAGAATGCTACGTGTTATTGTGTAAATTCTATTGTTTTAAATATTGGATTAAATCATATGAGTTTGTTGATATCAGACCTATAAAGGTGGTAATTTCCCATGGCTTCCTGTCACACTGTGCATGTATTAAGTTAGTCTGACAACTACCCTCAGAAGTGCATTGCCACTTTGCAGCTGAGGAGGCAAAAGCACAGACACCAACAATAATTTCGTCAAGGTCATCTTGTGGAGCCGAGTATCAGGTCTTTCCATTTGTGGTTTTAGAAGTTACAGTTGCTGATTGGATGAGGAATGCCCCTTCATCCCTCACTACCTTTCAGACCTTGAGGTATAAGGTAGGTGAGCCTGAACTCCTTTTGAATGTGTCATTAATTGAAGTAAATACTGCAAGGGAAGTAAACATGATTTTCAAGTCAGCCTTCTTTCAAACAGCTTTTTAAAATTATTTATTTTTATTATTGTTTGTGTGTGTGTGTGTTTCTGTGTATGTGTGTGTCTATGTGTAATATGTGGGAGCTCAGACATCATAGCACACATGTGAAGATCAGAGGACAACGTTAAAGAGTTATATCTCTCCTTCCATCTTTACATGGGTTTCAGGGATCGAACTTGGGTCATCAGACTTATACACCAAGCATGTTTACCCACCAAGCCATCTCACTTGAAGTCTCATTTTACATGCTCTATGCTCCCACATCCCTGTCTAGTTTTGTTCTTCACTCTCAAATGTCTTCCGCTTGATTGCAGAGTATCCTTTTCCTTGCTTGCTCAGCTGAAACCAACAATTTTCTCACAGTTTTCTAGGAGGCAGATATGGTAGATAATGCTTGCTTATCTGAATAATTAGACATACAATGTCTCAGAGATTTAAAGAGCAACAGATGCGTTCATTCACTCAGTAAATGACAAGATGTTCTGTATTTGGAATGTGAATGAAGACAAGGGCAGAAGTAAAGAGTATTTCAATAAAGGGGAACACAGGAGTTTCTATGAATGAATGAATGATTATATTGGGGCCTCAGAATTTAGGTCACCTAAAGGCTACTTATATTACTCTTTTTGCGGGCCTTTACACATATAGTCATGATAGCAAAAGTAGATTAGTAATATAATTACTATAAGGATAAGGGGTATATTCAGTAAATGGATAAAATAGTTAAATATCCATAACATAACCTGTCTAAGCAGAAAATAAATTAGTGGGATTACTACTGAGAAGACTCTGGTTGTGACAGGAACAGTATAGTAATACAGAGACAAAAAAGTATAGTCTTATGCAGTGTGCCAGCAAAGATACGGTTGAAACAAGTCTTTTCAAGGTCTCAGTGATTTGATAATGAATAGGAAGGTGACGTTGTTTCTGGTTCTGACCCTAAGGGTACTCTAATTTTGTTCATTTGCAAAGTTGGTTTAGATCTCAGGGATTTGCATGAGGAAAATTAATGCCATGGTAGGATTACTCAGCTGCAAATTCATCAGGAAGCCCAAGTATACCATAAGCCATGAGAAGCCCATGACCTGCAGCAGCATCAGAAATTTCCCAGTCTGAGTAAGCACTGGTAATCCATTTTATTCCTTTCCATTAGTTATTAAAATAATAACGGATTGGCAATGCAGCCTGTTTCTACCTCTAGTACTGTCTGCTGCTGAACACAGCTGTTCCCAGTCATTCTTTCCAGTGTAAACAATGGTTCGTGTTTCCATGGGCTGTCGCGAGATCTTTCTGTACTTGTAAAATAAGCCCATGTCACCACCCTGTTGGGAAAGATTGAAGGTATGGGAGAAGCCAAGGAACTGCATGAGAAAGCCAGACTTCACCCACCCTAAGATATGTTTTCTACTCCTGAGGACATTTCAGTTGACTGGGTGTTAATGATGTGAACTTCCATTGGTGTGGGCAAGAAAATTCTTTCTTGTATCTGTCTTCTTGCAGGCTTGTACTTTGGGGCTCTTCTTTCATGTTTGATGTAAATAATGACCTTCTTTGTTGTGAGACGGTGTTACAAGACACTCAGTACTACAGTAAAGAGCATCTTTTGATCCTCATGCCCTGGACGATAAATGCTAAAGCCAGAAACTAGCTGAAGAATTTGGGCTAGAAGCCACTCAAAGCCTCCTTTTATCTATTCATGAGATCAGGTGCACAGCAACAGGAGAAATGAGTGGGGTGACAGTAATTAAGAAAGATGAAGAACCAAGTGGCCACTTGAATAGTAAGGGGTTTGTTCTCTCCCTTCTCCTGTGATCCTTTAAGGAATCAGCGAATGTTTTAAAATTCTTGTTATGTTTTAAATGTATTCAGGTTAGCAGGTGAATACCCGGGGGGAGCTGTCTTCTTTTAAAACCTCAGTTTTCCTGAATCCCATGTGGAACATTGTTAGTTAAGTCACAATTCCATATTCATATAAAATAAGCAATTAAAATACATTTGAAAATTCTGGGATTTTTTCCCTGCTTATTTTGAAAGTCTAAGGTATACTGCTAGGTTTTGTTGATAAATATCTAATGTCTCCTTTATTATTTAAAACTTGTCAGCCTTCCCCCTTCAGAACTTAGAGTCCATGCCTGTATCCAGTAATAAATAGCCTGGAGACAGAGACGGGAAAACTCCTCTAAAATAGTAGATGTACTTCATCCTGAGTGAAGAGCTGCATTCACACTTACATTCCTGTTTAAGGTACATTGTTAGAGTTTGGAGTAGAGGCATCATGTCACATGTTCTATTTGCACAGACCCAGTGTTGGGGTAGCAATAGGAGGGCTGATCTAAATTAGTGTATCTTGATTGGTAATGTGTAACTGACAACTTTTAAAAAGTCACAGTTTTCTATTGCATTTTACCCCCAGTGCTTCCGTAGTGTACAGTTTGTAGATAGCTGACGGGTTGCTGTGATGAGAAGGGAACCTAAGACTAGGTACCTGCCCTTTCCAAGTTAAGACCAGCAGACTTCTCTGAGAATATTTTTTAGAGACAGACTGGTTAACTGAACTTCATTAATAGCCTTCAATTTGAAAATTAAGCTCACACCTACTTTCTTGTAAGTATTGGACAATGTGATTATTTCCATTGGATACAATAGAAGGGACAATTTATCACTGAAGGCCTTGTCACTTGTATCTTAGCCGAGTTGGGTGCCAATATATACAGTTTGTGCTTTCACATACCAGTTGATTGATTGTGGTTTGAACCTACAGTTTTTAGGACTCATACAGAGGGTATTTCTTTAAAACTTTAGTAAAGCCAATTTTCGCCTTGTTGACTTTGAAGCTTTCCTTACCAGGTCAAACAGATTGGAAAGAAATTTAAAACCCAGATTTGTAGGGGAAAGCCTATTATTTCATGACACAATTAAAGCTCATTCATTCAGTTTTATTCAACTGAAGGTAATATTTTAGCTCTTGGGAGATGAAATAATACGTGTGGGTGAGTAAACCATAAAGAGATTGACGGTGAGCCTTTCAACATTCTCCTGCCTACCCATTGGCGTGAACTCGGATGCTGGCCACACCCAGATGGATTCAGCTCTATGACTTCTTAACTCTGCAAACATGGGTGTGTTGTTGGTCTTTTGGAATTGTAGAACCAGAAAATAATACTACACTAATAGACATGCTCAGACAAATCCATGAGATAAGAAAAGCAATAAATAATTACAATCAATAGTAATGTGTTTACCAGTGGTACAAGCACTGTATTGAAACCTTGGCTGGTTTAGGAGAAGCCCAGTGAAGAACCTTATTCACAGCAGACATTGAAGGGGTGGCAACTTTCTACTCTTCTACACCCGGACTACCAGATTCCAAGTGAAGGGAATTTCTCTCTTCAACAAATCCATAATCAACTCTTGCTTCTCGAACTATCCTAAATCTGTAAATGCAGCAATGACCAAGAGAAAGTCCAAAGTGCCATACATTCTAGAACAGGAATTGACAAGTAAAAGCCAACTATATGATACTTCATCTGATAATAAATGCTATGGGAAAAATGTAGAATATGAAATAAATACACATATATGGGTTAGTATGTGTATGTATACATGTGCACATGTACATGCATGAGTCCATTTGCATACTCATTATATACTCATTCCCAGATCATACCAAAAACATATTCTCACTCTTATATGTAATGAGCTTCAGAAAGTTGAGACAGATCAACACCTTGTAATCTTTACTGTCTTTGGGATAGCAAGCAAACATTGCCTGACTTAATATGTCTAAAGTACTACGGCTGTTTGTGTGTTATTACTAGTCTACTTAAAGAGAGCAACAGGAAACTGTGCTCTAGGTAAACTTGTTCCTGCTTGTCAATAAATAAGCATAAAGAAATTGCTCATTATAGAATTCTATGCCTTTAGATAGTCAGTGAACTATTTTTTTTTCATGACTTCAAGATTTTTTGGTTATATAGACTTTAGCAAGTTTTGGTGTGTAATGTTTTTATTTTTGCAAGGTTTTTATTTTAAATTATTAAACCATGTTCAAATTAAATAGACCTCATGAAAATAGAAACAGTAACCCTATGGGGCAATTGTGCAATTGTGCCAAACTTCAACCAAGGCTTATGATCTGCCTGAATTCCAATAATTAGCATTCAAGTCAGTGGTTTTTCTGAAAGAACTTTGAAGATCGCATGTCGTTATCTTATGGCTTACATAATTTTTATCAAAATGTTTGCTATAATTTTATTTTGTTTCTGGTTAATGTCCCTTCTCTCTTGACTACTTTCAAGATTTCCTCTTCAATTTTATTTCAGTAGTTTGAATATGATGTGAATGTCCATGGTAAACTGGCTCTAGTTTTTAGAAAACGTCTGACCGTTATTGTCCCTTCTGTCGTGTTTGCTCTCCTATTCAGCAGTTCTTTTCTGGTTTCCCACTCTTCCCTCCGTCTTTCACACAAGCCCCTGATGAAGTGCGTAGAGAAGGGTCTGAGTTGACTTGAATTCCCCTTGTGATATCAGCTCTCAAGAGTTGGACTCTTATTCTCTCTCACTAAGCCCTTAAATAAACGACAGAGTTCTCCTTAACTGTTAGTAGCACCTGCGTCTTTCTGTATGCAGTGCCTTCAGGTCACAAATTTCCTTGGATTTCAGTCTGTTTGCTTTTGTACCTGCTCTGTAGGCCCTAGACAAGTTATATTTCTATCGCACTGAGCCTTTTCTCCATCTTTGAATGTGGCTCTAGCTTTGTGTGACGTAAGCAGAATCAGGATTTTACTCCAGTGCTTCTTTTCGTCTTCCTGCAGATAAGATTTGGAGTTCTGCAAGCTGGGATTCAAATTATTTTACAGCTATTTCAACTGTTTAAAGACTGTAGTAAAAATTTAAGTCACAATATCCTGTTTATATACCAAGTGTATTTATGATTATTATTATTCTCTTATGAAAACAAATTTCTTGCTACATTGAAATTATATTATACATCTGTTTAAATGATGGTGATACATTTTTAGAAGTCAAATTTATCTTCAATCACATATTTATTGGGATTCTACCTAATGTATGATTTTCAAGAACCAACTATTTTCAAAGTACGCTCTCAAACCAGCCCAAAGAAGCAATTTAATTTTCACTGATCTGGTGGAAGTAATAGTAATAATGATAAATGCTTAATATGCTTTCTGTACATTTTACATACATATATATGAATTTAATCTTTGAAGTAGCAATTGTTATCCGCCCTGTTAACGAGGAATGGAGGAATGGTGTAAACGCAATCATTCATAACTTAACCAGGATTCCAGCTGGTCTCAGAGTATGGATTATTACCCACTAACTGAACTACACTAGCAATGGACTGCTGCCCTGGAAGTCTTTTTCACTCTGAAATTTGACTTCTTTTTCCAGTTCTCTTTGTGTCTCCCTTAGTCCAGCCCTCACCTTTTCTCTTTCTTTCCCCTCTCCCCCACCTCTCTTTCTGTCTCACTTACTCAATAATTCTCTCTTGCTATTCTTCCGTTTATTCATGTGAAGACTCAGTGGGGAATTTGCTAATTGTCCTTGAAGACACAATGAGACCTCATAAACTAAGTATTTCAGTAGTCTTTAAGGGTCAAAAAGGCCAAGCACAGGTGGCCTTGGTTCTGCCCTTGTTTTCTGAGTACATTGAAGATACCCTATAAATCTGACAATATTCCACTACCTCCATTTACTACCATGAGCAGTTCTGTTTATTCTTCTTTGATGGATTTCTACTGAATATTTAGTGTGCCAGAGGCCCCGGAGTAGAAAGCCTGGGATGTCAGGTAGGAGAATGGGCTCCTTTTCCCACAGGTGTTCTTGGTCCAGTTTGCAGTTGGTAGAGCTCCCAGGCTAGGTTAGGTCTGCCGTGCTGTGCAGCAGAGTCACTAAGTTATAGCGCTCTATGGTGTCTTCCCTTTGATGTTCATAGTTTAGAGTGGTGGTCTTAAATCATTTTTGGAGTGATGATATTAAGTAATGTGTTTCTATTGCTTTTTAAAGTAAAAGAGATTTTCCAAAAAACCATGTCACTGAATCATATAAAATCCAAGGTGACTAGAATTTGAAAAGACTTTAAAATTGTGGTTTTTAAATTTTTGCTGTCCTACTTTTGTTCAGATACCGAAGACTGGGTAATGTATGAAGTAAGAAGGTTTATTTTGGCTAAATATTGTGGAAACCAAAGAACATGGTGCCAATGTTGGCTTCTGGTGGTGGCTTCAGGCTGCCTCTTATCTTTTTGGCAAGCAAGAAATTCAAGTAATTATAAGAAAAATTACATATGCAAGATAAGCAAAAGAATGTCCTGGGTTCACATTGTAGCCACCCAATCTCACTATAATCCAGGCTGAAAGAAACTCCATGAATCCTTTCAAGTGGTTGGATCTCTCATGTTCCAAATGCCTCTTAAAGATCCCATCCCCAATACTGCTACATTGGGAATCATATTTCCTCATGAACTGGGGTGTGGAAAAATAATATCCAAACCACAGCATAGTTGGATTTTATTTTTGTTAAACATGTAGAACAGAAAGGTGAGAAAGCCATGGTATGTATATAATACTACTGTGTGTATTTGTTCACTATGTAGCTTCATACGTCTTCATTCAGACAGCTAGACAAAAACATCACACAATTTTTTTATTGACTCTTTCTAGAAAGCTATATTTACATAAAACATTTTCCCATTTACGAGTTTTATAATCTTGAGACACCTTGGGATTAGATGGCATGTTATGGATGTAATAAAATACCATGACCAAGGCAAATTATATAAGAAGTGCATTATTTTAGCATTTGGTTCCATTAAATGTTAGAGCCCATTGTGTTGAGGAAGTGTGGCAGCCAGCAAGCGACAGACATGGCCGCAGGAGCAGGAAGCAGAGAGCTGGAGCAGAGAACTGGGAGCAAAGAGGGAACCCTGGAAGCGGTGAGAGACCTTTACTCTCAAAGCCTGCTGCTAGTGACTTCCTCCAGCAAGGGTGCTGCTTATGCCTCTTAAACGTCCTCAGACTGGGAACCACATGTTCAAATGCTTAAGAACAGGAGGATATTTCTAATTTAAAAAACCATAGATGGTATAAAAGCTGGTAATCACACACAGAAGTCACATCTCTCAAGGGCTGGCCTCATTATGTAGTATCCGCAGCATAAACTCACGTTTTCTACATGAAGGAGTTTTCCACTGCTAATGTGACAGCTTGTTTTCCTTCTATGAAATATGATTTTTGGGGTGTATTTTCCATGGGAATTTCTTACCATAGCTACTCCTTTCAAATAATAAAACCTATTTATGTTGTGTAACTCTGTTAATAGATGAAAAAATTAAATGCTTCTTTCTATAACAGTGTAGTTTGTTACTGTAAACAATAGAGTGTGTGAAGCAAGTCAGCAATGCTAGCACTAAATACTTCACCTGAGTTGGTTTTCAATCAGATCTCCCCCTTCTGGTAGGCTTTTCCTCATCATAGTCTTCTCGTTACATGAGAGCATTAATGAGTTAACCTGAGTGAAAGAGACCAGTAGGAAGTTGTCATAATGACCTGATCAGGAAGGCCAGAACCTAGACCTACACAGTTAAAATCAAATGTCTACTATAAGTTCTACATTCTAGATCATTGAATGTTGCTACTCGCTGCTGTTTCTTGTCTCCTGGCCAGAAGAGCAGTGACATTGAGGAATGAAGCACCCTGGCCCACATGGTTCATGGTTCCATAACAAGAGTTAGAAGTCTGGGGAACAGGCAAGCAGCATGGTGTGGAATGAAGGCCTGCAGTACAGTGGCACTGACACCTCATCATAGAGCAGCAAGGAACCAGTAATGGTAGTTAGACACAAAATAGCATCAGTGGCTTTGTGTTTTAGAAAACAGAGCAGCAGAGTGGGGGGACCTGGGAGGATAAAGAGAGCCCAGGCAGGGGAAAAAGATGATGCAGTGGTTCAGCAAAGAAGATGAGGGCCCGTAAACAGTCACAGTGGAGTCACAGGGTTTGTGTAGGTTGGGCATAAGGGGCGCTAAGGAAGTTAGGAATATGTTTGAATTGCTTCATGGGATTTTTCTTTCTTGAAGGAATAAAATTCTTTGATTAATCCATTAAATAAATTTAAACAAAAAGATGGTTGATTTTCAGCATATAGACTCTAAACTAAGTAGCACAAATATCTTAATCAAATGTATTAAGTTTATTAAAAACCTAGGGGTTTTATTAGGGAAAATGATAGACAGTAGATTTTTTTGGCAATAATATATATAACACTGCAGAGGTCAGCACTGTTGGGTGGATCCTTCATAGACTAGATAAATTAGTGTCATGGCCTAATGTCTGCCATTCTCTTAAAGACATGGATGGGGAAGAAAAGGAATCCATTCCTATTACTCAAGTGTCAGTTCAAAGCATATAAGATGCATATAGACATTATAATCCCCAAAGAAAAAATTATAATAAAAATAGAAAGAAGCCAAAATTTCCATGTATAAATTATTATACCAGCTGGTCCTCCTTAAGATTAATAAAGCTATGTTGAAGTTTTTTTATAATTCCACCTAAAAAAAAGTCTTTTTACATGAAACAAAAAATAGACATTTCAAAAGAAAACATTTTATGACTTACCTCTGGAAAATATTATACATTCTTAATAATAGTAAAGAATTTAGAATTTATAGACCGAAAAACAGTCTATAAAAATAAAATATCATCTTCAATAGTTCCCTCGTGGAAACAGAATTAAAATCTCAGAACCAGTCATCTCTAAGAAACCCCTCAGAACTTTAGAAGGTAGAGCTGGGGGGGGCCTTCGGGACACCAGCACTTGCTGTACAAGCATGAGTGCCTGAGTGTAAAGCCCTGTAGCCATGTAGAGCCAGGCATGGCAGTGCCTGCCTCTAGCCTCTCTCACCTATAGGGTGAAGACTGGGGGTCCCCGGAGCTCACTAACCATCCAGGCTTGGCAAACCAGTGAGCTCCAGGGTCAGTGAGATTCCCAATTTCAAGACAGTGAGGTACAGAACCATAATAGAAAGTGCCTAACATTCTCCTGTGACCTCTGCATGCATACTCCCCATGCACACACCATTACACACACACACTAAAATAAAGTATAAATAAATAAAAATAAATGATAAAAGCCACTTAAAATTCCATTATATTCTCTGATTATTAGCATCTTTAAGGGAACATAAAAAAGATGCAAAGCTTGATATGTGATTCACAGTTAAGAGATATTAACCAATTTTATCAGAGGGAAAAGAATTTAATGATGCAATATATGTTCACTTTCCTAATGGGGTAGGTTTTCTGTGGTAACAAAATTTTGAAAGAATTAACTAGTATTGGTGCCTCGTGATTCATATGTGGAAATAGTGTGCCCTCCTTTTCCCCTGAAAGCTCAGCCTCATGAGATATAAAACCTTTTCATGAGAAGACCACTTGAAATTGTTATGTTTATAAAAGAAAAGTATTAAACCTGTCATTACAGGCATGTTAAACATCACCTCTCTATGCCAATACAAAAAGCATTAATTGAAATACTTTAGCCTTTTCTACTTGCAGCCAACGTTCATGGAACAATGATGTTATTCACAGTGGTGCTCTGATGTTTTGGGAATATAATGAGGAACGAGATGTAGGCTCTCCTTGCCCAGCAAGAAAGCACATTTTAGTTGGGCAACAAGTTCACAAGCAGCTATAAGGTCAAATTTGTCCTGTGCCCTCTCAAGTGAGATGCAAGGTAGTGTGAAGAGAGAGGTAAAATCCATTTGTGGCTGAAGAACCAGGCACATTAGTCTGAAGGAGAGGATATTTAGTTGAGTCTTAAAGGTTGAGTAGAAATTCTAAGGATTGCTTAGAAACTGGAAAATGAAGGCTCTGTCCTTAAACAAAGAGAAGCCTAATTCAGCTAAACCATTTAGAGCAGTGAGAGTCATAGCGAGACTCACAGTACCGTAGAGTTCTCTTTGAGGCCGTTGGGGTTTGTTGGGCATTCAGCAAGTCTAACTACATTTGACAGTCTGGGAGCTAGTGTCCGGTTGTCTGGGTCTGTTAATCCTAACTATGACTTTGGAAAAGTCACCTAAACTCTTTCTTTCTGTTTGTTCATCTATAATCTCCAAAGACTTGCATCAGATATTTTAAAGTTTATGATTTCCAGTTCTTAGAAACATAATAGCATGTAGCACTTTTGCTATGTTAGATAAACTCAATAAGATCTGAAAGTGTGCCTTATAAAATACATTTATATTTATACAGTAAACCATATAGGACTGTATGAGAAGTGGGATTAAAAAAAAAAACATATACCCCTATATGCTTTCAGCCTGGAGTTTGTACAAATAAGTTTATAACACACTCCTGAAAAATTACTAATTTCCAGTGCACTTTACATTTCTGATCTGTGGATTAAGGATGCATGTTAAATCCATTAGGATCACACCATTCATGTGACATTATCCAGAGAATCAACTCGCACAGTCTGTGTGCTGCATTTCCTACTGACTGGCTCTTCATAAGTCCTTCTTTTCCTCTTTCTGCATTCTTATTAGTTCCAAATGTGACTTGCTTAAGAACAGTCAATGCAACTGAGTGACAGTTCCAAGGAGCAGAATAACCTAGGAACCACCCAGCTGGGTCTCCTTCCCTTACTCTGAACTAGGTACAATGCTGGCTCAATACTGTGCTTCCAGGACATCTGGGAGCCATTCAACCAAGGGAAACATAATGAAGATGTGAAACTTGGAGAATCAGAGAATGAAAAGGTATTGGGCTTACCAGTAGGATAGGAGTAACCCTAAGGTTTTAGGAGTAAATGGCTCTCACTCACACCTGTGTGTTCCCTATCTCCAGCATGGTCAGAACATTGCCATCACCTCTGTTAATGAGGCTTACAGGCACACTGTGCTGGAGGGTGGTACCCCTGGTACTTTGGTTACACACCCTGATTCTTTCACACCTCTTCTGTACTCTTAACCATGCTGCCTGTGTCTTGCTTTGGTCTCTTCTAGCAGAATAGTGTATAATCTTAGTCCTCAGGGTTAAACTCACATGTCACATCAGCTATTGAGGAAGGTTAGGACCCACCCTCAGGTTTCTCTGTACTCTTAACTGCCTCGGCCTTTAGCACACTGCTGAAGTACCTTGTCTGTATGTTTTGTCTCCACATATGATATTCCGTATCACATGCCTATTTACTTTTCTGTAACTAAAACAGAAGAAATGCCAGTGTGTATTCATACAAGCAGATGTGTAAATACAGTAAAGATACATGAAAGGACATTTTTTAAAAAGTTTAGGTCTTTTCCATGGTTAAGTAGATTTTTGATTTCTTTAAATCTCATGTAATTGGAAGTTTAAAGAACTAAAGGAATGCAGTCAAATGATATATGTTTGATATGTGTATATATATACATGTGTATGTATGTGTAAAGACAGGGTTTCTCTGAGTGTCCTGGAATTCATTCTATAGACTAGGCTGGCCACAAACTCAGAGATCCACCTCTGCCTCCTGAGTGTTGAGATTAAAGGCATGCACTATCTCTGCCTGACTTGTATATTTTTAATAATGTGTATGTTTACATGTTTCCATATCTTTATACCATAGCTTTTCTTAGGCCTGCCATACTTAACCATTGCTCATCAAACATTTTAATAAGCAGCTGTGTAATTAAGAATGAAGTACACAGTTCATTCAGCTAATTTTCAAAGATGTTTGAGTCACTGAAATGTTTAATCATGGAAGTGCCCTGACCACCATTCATTTTGAACTCTGTAAATACCATATGCAGCATTTCATAGAATGATCCTTGCTCAATTTTCAAAAACATGCTTCTAAAATTTGACAATTGAGCAACCCCATGAAATAGTTATTTATGCAGCAATAAAAAATAAATAAATTCCTGTATTGTAGGCTTGCCACTGAAGACAGCTGCGGTAAGCATGTTTTTAGTCTGTTACATCAAAGTAATACAGGGCTTTGCAGAAGCTTTCCGGGCTGGTGTCCTTGAGGTTCCCACTGCATTTTAGTCCCTGCTCTGTGAACTTTGGGAAGTCAGTTTTCTAACCATCAGGAATAGTAAATACAGCAATGAACCTACCAAAATGCTCTTCTTCTTCTTCTTCTTCTTCTTCTTCTTCTTCTTCTTCTTCTTCTTCTTCTTCTTCTTTTCTTCTTCTTCTTTGGTTTTACGAGACAGGGTTTCTCTGGCCTCGAACTCTCAGAGATCTGAGTGCTGGGATTGAAGGCGTGCGCCACCACTGCCCGGCCAAAATGGCTCTTCTAAGTTGCTTTTACAGCCTTTATCTGCCTTGCCTCTCCCATAGTTTGAGAACTTTCTAGGGACAGTCCTCCCTAAAGATATCCCTAGCACTGATGCAGAAGAACTGAAACCTATGTTTCTAGAATCCCCATTCCCCTCTGTTCTCATCAGTATTCCCACCTATGACTCAACTGTCATTACCAAGAAGGAAGGCAAAAGCTAAGAAGCGGGACAATTTCAAAATACAGAATAACTTGCCAAAGCAAGCAAGAAGGTAGATTTGATCAGGAAACAAGCTGGAAGGAAGCCAGGAGAAAATATCCTATTCTATATGATATGTACCAGTTATTTGAAATATTTTTGTCTTGCTGGTTAATATCTTAACTTTTGTGATATGATTATCATGGGTGTGTGTTTGTGTGGGTGGGTGTCTGTAGTATGTGTATGTGTTTGTAATGATCTGTGTATGTTTGTGTAGTGTGTGTCTCCTTGTATGTGTATTTGTATGTGTGTTTTTGTATAGTGTGTGTCTATGTGTGTAGTGTATGTCTGTGTGTGTGTTTGTAATGTATGTAGTGTATGTCTCTGTATGTTTTTGTGGTATGTGTGTATGAATTCACGTAGAAAGTTCAGGATAAAAGAATATCAAATGCTCAAGTACAGAAATTGACCCATACTTCTGTAAATTGACTTACTCAAATTTTGGGTTTGCTTCTTCATTTATTTTAGTAAAGTTGGAATTTGATTGTTTGAAAGCCAAAGATGTATTCCTTACTAGTAGCAATTAATTTATTTATTTATTATGAAGAATGTCATGTCATAGCAAATTAAAGGTTTTATTTTGTCTTCTTCACATGTGATCTGGAGCCAGAAATGAAAACCACATGATGTGTTTTAGAATTAAACCATTTATTACTGATAGATAATGACAGACTAGAAATAGGAGGCACCGGTCAGTCTGCATTAGCTCATGAGCCCTGAATCACTTTCTTATGATCCCTAAAGACCTTTGCAATTCTGTCACTTGCCTTAACTCTCTGGTAAGTTTCTGATGTGGTCAGATGTCCTCTGCCTCTCGTCACTGAAAGCCACTCTGCGCACTATCTAGCGGCTTCTGCACTAAAAGGATATTTGCCAAAACAGTCCTTCTTCATGTACTTCTTAGAAAGAATGAACATGTTTACAAAAAAGTGTAACTTATCTCTGGCCTTCCACTTAAGCCACCAAGGGCAAGAGGATCCTATGAAGTAAAAAAGAAAGATTTACATAAGAGGAATAGAAGAATCTGTTGTTTTAGTTTACCCCTAATTCTTTATGATTGAGAAGTTAAGTATATGATAAAATCAAGGTCCACATTCAGCTAATGTTGAAAACTATGCTTGTTGCAAAATACCAGCCACAGAGTAAAGTATAGATGAGGGTTCAGAACAGTCCTGTAATTCAAAGCACACATGGAATGATGCATTCAGATACAGGTACCATTTTCTTAAGAGAGTTATTTTTAACAAACAGATGACCACAGTGAGCAAACAAACTGATGGTATTGTTTCTTAAAAAGAAAAGGCTTGATGGGAACAAGATAACTCTTATTAAACATAAACATTTAAAGAGTTGCACAAAAGGGCATAAGAAGTGGGGCTCATATAATTCAATATATATTAAGCATTTCTTTTTTTTTTTTTTTGTAAGACTCAGATTATCAAAAATCAAGGTAACTGAAAGAGAGAAAATTGAGTAACAAATTGTCCTAACTGCTAATAGTTTGCTTTTAAGGCACTTGGTGCCTAGTAAGATAATATCTGGAAAAGGTAAGCTATCCAAACCACATTCATAAAATTAAAGTCTGAAATGGACATGGTGGTGCATGCCTTTAATCCCAGTGCTTCGAAGGCAGCCAGAGGTGGAGCTATGTGAGTTCAAGGCCAGCCTGGTCTATATAGTGAGTTCCAGGACAGCAAGGACTACACGGTGAGACCCCATCTCAGTAAATAATAAACACACAGAAAGGGCTACATAATGAGACCCCCATCTCAGTAAATAAATAAGTAAACAAACCAAGACAAACAACAACAACAACAAAAATTAAAGTCTGAAATGTCTCTTCAGTCTTCTGAGTTTTCTTATAATTATCACAAAATAAATTGTGCCCTAACTGGATTTTCGAGCCAGTGTGACTTGCCTACCACAATGCTTTGACACTAGTAGGAGTTGATTAGATGCAATGTATACATGAATTTAAGCAATAACAGCAAGTGCATTTATAGGTGAATTAATTGTTGTGAGATGTTTAAATTTTATTGCATATTTTTAACTGACAAGTAGAAAGCTTTTTCTTTCAATAAAAATTCTGTGCCCCGGATGTTGACATTATTAGTTCTAAAGACAGCCTTCATCAGCAGAAGGTTAGCAGATGCTGCATCTCAGGATCAGGTTTTTACTTTTGCTTTTCTATTTGCTTTTTTTATAGTGTGTATTCATGTGTGTGGTTTGTTTGCTTATTTTAATTTGGTTTTGGTTTGGTTTAGTTTGATTTGTTTGTTTGTTTGTTTGCTTGTTTGTTTTAGGCAGGTTTCCCTTATAATCCTGATGGTCCTGGAACTCACTGTGCATACCAGGCTGCCTTGTGTGTATTTCATGCATGTGTGGTTTATTTGCTTGGTTTGGTTTGGTTTGCTTTTTGTTTGTTGTTTTTTATTCTTTTGAGACAGGTTTCCCTGTATAGTCCTGACTGTTCTGGAACTCACTTTATGACCAGGCTGCCTTGAACTCAGAGAGACCTGTCTTTGCCTCCTGAGTGCTGAGATTAAAGGCATAGGTCACCACTGCCTGGCTATTGTTTGATTTGATTTTTAATGAAAGTTGCTGAATTAACTATATGGCCCTCCATTTCCATGACCATAAAAGCATATCAACGTACAATTCAAAAAACTTATTTTATACATGTTTATTGGCTTTGTATAGGTTTAAAACTAAAGGTATATCCCTATGGTAGAGTATTTTTAACAAAGGGTTTTGTGAACGTGGAGTTTTTGATGGGGGGGGTTCTTTGTTTTTTGTTTGTTTGTTTTGTTTTGTTTTTCAAGACAGGGCTTCCCTGTAGCTTTGGAGCCTGTCCTGGACCTAGCTCTTGTAGACCAGGCTGGCCTCGAACCCACAGAGATCCACCTGCTGCTGCCTCCCGAGAGCTGGGATTAAAGGTGTGCACCACCACTGCCCGGCCTGGCTTTGATTTTGTTGTTGTTGTTTCTTAAAGTTCATAGGGAAAGAAAAAGAATAGGATAATAGCTACATTGGTATATTTATAATGAGAAGAGTTACAATGTCCCTATGTTAGTTGAGAGACACAGAGAAATGATGACTAAGTGAGGAGGCATGCCCCCAGCTCACCCGGTGGGAGAATTGAGGAGGCATGCCCCCAGCTCAGGCGGTGGGAGAATGAGTCCTTCTCTTATTGGCCTTATGTTGAAAATTCTTATAGAGAATGCACTTGCTCCTCCTAAGACATTCAGCATCATCTGGAGATGTTTTGGATTGTTCCACTTTCAATTGGGAGATTCGAGGTATCCAGTCAGTAGAAGCCAATGACATAAAGAAACACCCTACTCTACACAGGACATCCCTCTACAATAAATATCAAATCATCCATAATGTTATAGTAAGAGACCTTGACATAGTTGGAATGTCAAGAAGTATTGGAAGGATAACCAGGTATCATGGCACACATCTGTAATCCTAGCAGTCAGGAAGTTGAGCACGCAGATTCTGAGTTCGAGTCCAACCTGGACTGTATAGCTAGACTATCTCAAAACTTCAAAGTAGGAAAAAATAATATTGGGTGTATACAAATAGTTAGGTGTAAGAGGTGATCTGAGCTTGATCTGACTAAAACAGAAATAGCCACATGTTTTCCAAGACTAAAACTCTGTTGCCAAAGTGAACCAAAATTAAAAATTACTTTAGCACAGTCCTGAGGTCTGAGTTATTTTCTCCGTGAATGAATGTAATAAAAGTATTTTGGAATTCCATTTGAAATTACATGCACATGTCTAGCAAGCAAGACTCACAAATTGCTTTTGTGAACTTAAAAATAACACTGTAGTGGTAAACATTTCATTAACTTGATCTGGGAAAAACACAGTAAACAGTTTATACCAGATTTTCCAGTCTGTGTGCCTATTGGGCTCTTAAAAGATGGCGAGGATTGTGTTCTTCCGGCCATTATTTCTGTTTCTGAGGAACAGCTCTATTTTCTTAATTAAATCAAAGTTTAAAAGGAAATATGGGGCACAAGAGTGCAAGGATGAGCTGCAATTTCACTGCTTGTCGAGACACGCTTCAGAAGAGTCTTGTTATCGTCGTATGTCAAAACATGACTAAAAACTAAAAGAATTATGATAATCTAAACCAGTATTTACATAAAAGTCTGGAATTTATCATCAATTTTTCTTGTAAGGCTTGCTTTGACCAGAGAGGTGTTTTAGCCATGCTTCTGAAGCCCTACTACACAGGTGTATTTGCATTTGGATTGGCAGTTTGGTGGTATAAACAACAGCAAAAGAACCTCTTTCTACTTGCTTCCTCCAAATCACAGAGAGACAGAATTTCTGGAAGGACTGTTTGAGTTGTAGAAAGGCCAACAGGGCCTGCTGATCCAAGGATCACTTTTTCCATATTGTCATTTTGGTCCTCAGTCTGCCTTCATTCTCCTGGCTACTTCCTTCTACCTGTTTCTATTCAAATTTGTTCTAGAATTCTAAACAACTGGGAACTCCCTGTGTTTCCTGATCCTTTATATAATTATTAGAAATGGGCTGCAGTTGTGTTCACCCCTTTAAGGGGGCATGGTTTTCATTCGTGGACCAAAAAGGAAAAAGTAGTGATTTTTCCCAACAGATTTTTCAGTCTGTTAGTTAAAAGTAAAACCAACAGTTGTTAGTAATTAGTTTATAGAGCGCTTTCATATATGGCATCTGCCTTCTTTGGACCTAGCAATAACTGAATGGAGTAAGTATCATTATTCTCTTGGAGGGAGTGGAGTGGGGCAGCGCAACACTACCCATAACCATGGCTGGCCTCAAGCTCACAGAGATCTACTTGCCTCTTAAGTGCTGGGGTTAAAGGCAAGCACCACCATGACCATCCCAAAGGTGTGTTTCATGGGTGCATGCGCGCGTGTGTTCATTGTGGGTGGATATGTATGCAGGTACACATATGTATGTGTGTGTGTGTGTGTGTGTGTGTGTGTGTGTGTAAGTCACAGGACTACCTTAAGTGTCATTCTCTCAGAGCTTGCCACTGTTTTTAGAAACAGGGTTCCTAGCCTAGGCTAGGCTGTCTGGCCAATAAGACCCAAGGATCCACCTACCTCCTTCCCCAGTGCTGGGATTACACATATACACCACATAAACAGCTTTTATTTGGACTCTGAGTATCAAACTCAGGGTCACATACATTCAATGGAAGCATTGTATCAACTGAGCTGTCCTCTAAACCAGCAAAGGCTGTAGAATGTTCAGCGAGTGCCCCATGAAGTTTTAGCAATGATAACTTTAATTGAAGAAATAGTTTCATTGTTTGAAGATATATAAAGTAATTTCATTTAACTTTTGTAATCAAAATGAGTCCATGTCACTATTAAAGTGACAAAATCAGGTTCTGAACTGTTACTCTATTACTTTGATGGCTCTACTCTTGGCTACATACTGAAATACTTCAAAATGGCTTCATAGTTATCCATCCCAGATTGCCAGTAGTTCTTGGGTAGCTGGAGAAGAGACAGCAGGATAACATTGCTGCTTCCAGTGGGGAGAACAGCTCAGTTGTCCTTATTGTCGCCTCCTGAAGAGTGAAGAGCAGAAACTCGCTTATAGTTTAAAACTTTGTTCAGAGCTATGAAAGCTTGTTTGTGAAGAAGTAAAGGGAGGAATAACATGTGGTGATGGTCCTGATTCCAACACCACACACTTGGCAGTAAAACTTGTCTGTCACCCTCTCAATACACAAACCTTTGTTGAAGTGTAAGGCAAACATTGTGTGTTTTCTAAATGTTTAAAATACAAACTCACTCTTTCCATATCCATGGTCATGATGAAGTTGAGTAAGAATTTTCAGAAGAATTATTCCAGGTGTTTGCTATACAATAAAGTTAAAAACCAGTTAGTCTTAGTTGAAACTTCAGAGTATTGAAAAATGATTTAATGTAAGTTGGATATCTCTCAATATTTAAAAAAAAACAAAAACAAAAAAACATTTTATGCCAGGCAGTGATGGTACACGCCCTTAATTCCTTGGAATTCATCTGCACTCAGAAGGCAGAAGCATATCTGCCTCTGAGATCTCTGAGAGTTTGAGGCCACCCTGGTATACAGAGTAAGTTCCAGGAGAGCCAGGGGTACACACATAAACCCTGTCTTGAAAAACAACATCAAAAAGCAAAAAAAAAATAAAAATAAAAATAATCACTTTGTTCCTGAAAACAATACCTCTTTATACAAGAAAAGGAATCCTAGGTGTCCGTATTGCAGATCTGGAAATAATGTTTTCTAGCTCTTAGATGGCCTACAATCCGTTCTGCATAGATGTCTGTCCTCATGCACGTCCTCATTTTGGAGGCAGCACCTTCTGTGAATGGAGAAAGTTCATTCTGTGTATACATACCTAAGAATATATGGCTTGGAATTAGCCATTTTCCAAACACAGCAAGAGAAGTGGGGTCTGTTAGCTGCACCACTGTCCCAGGAGAAGTGTGCAGCCTGCTCCTGTCTCTGGAACTTAGTTGTTCCTTAGTTTGCTTAGGCTCTAGTCATCTTGCTTTTCCTCTTTTTAATCTCCTAGCTACCTTTTGAGTGCAGAGCTCACTGATAGTTCTTTGATCTATTTTTAAAAAGATAAAATGTAAAACTGTTAGTGTTCCTTACAGCCACATGGTACCTACCCTATCTCTAAAGAGATAAGATCTCCTCCTACCCAGGGCACTCAGTTGTAATCTACACTCAATTCTGTGATCTGTTGATCTACCCTAGAACAGACCCCTTACTGGCCCTCTTACCTCCAACCATCCCTTTCTGCCCTTCATTTCCTTCCCTTCAACCTAAAGATAAGACTCTTCTATTTTCACAATGGTAGGGGTGAGATGCTCCCTTAACTCCTTTTCCCTCCTTCCAGCTGGCTCCTCCTGTTGTCTTCCCGTCCTGGCATTGCAGAGGAGCTGCTCCCTGCCCACCTCCCATTCATCAAGTGTTTGTTCTCAGCTCCCAGCCCTGCATCAGTACAGAGCACCCACAGACACTTCTCAGCACTCGTTCGTCTTCCTTAGTTTTTCAGTAACATTTACATCAGGAGCCACTTCATCGGTGCTGAAGTAATTTCGCCCATGGACTTTTCTGACCCCATTTCCGCCTCTTTTGCCTTATTCATTGAGCGGGGTTTTACCCCTTCTCTACTTCCCATTACTGCCTCATCTTTGTCCATTCTTTAAAGGCACACGAGGAGTTCCTAGGCCTTTTATTCCCAGGTCTTTTGGCTCTTCATTTGTCCCTTGATAATTTTGTTCATCCTTGGCCTCAGCTGCAGCGGGTTGGAGCCAACTCCTAAGAACCAGTGTTGCACAACTCTTTCCTGCTCTCTACTGTGACTGTCATAGAAATCTTAAAATCAGCCAAGGTAAGAATATCGAGAGCCTCCAAATCAACAAAAGCCACCGGTCAGGGCTTCGGTCATATAGCCAGGTTAGCAACAGAACACACTGGCCTCATCAGGGGGTGGCCACCAGTTTCTGAAACTGTCTCACACTATCTGAGCACCAGACGTTATTTCCAGCTGATTTCTAGCCAGCTCATCTTGAACACTCAACTGCTGAATGGAATTCGTTGTCTTCTGAAGCAGCCCTGTCCTGCACTGGCCCACCATTTGACTAGTGGCCCCTCCTCTCTCCTACCTCCCGGCCTACCTAACTAACTGACAGGTGTGTATCTTCACCTTATTTGGTAAAGATTTCTGTTAGTTCAGGAACATGCATGATGGAGCACCCAGAGTAAATCCTTCACAATGATAGTAAAATGGTGCAGAAAGAATGAGTACCAAAAGAGAAGATGAATCCAGAAGTGACATGGGCGTACAAAACACATGTCATGGAGAACCACCAGTCAGCCACATGTTGCCAGTTAATTCAACATCCGGAATTACTTTGAATTCATCTTTGCCAGAAAATGCAGTAGCCCAGCCTCCCTTCCCTTCAAATACATTTCTATCTCACATTCACTTTTCACTAGGCTTCTAAAGAAGTGATGGTCACAGGGCCCTATCACACCATCTTCTCCCCAACATTGAAATTTCCTGTTGCTCTCCAATGCCTGCAAACACCCAGAGACAACCTGTTACTCGCAGACTTTTTTTTTTTTTTTTTTGGCCTACCCTTCAAGACTCAGCTTTGATACCGCTGTTCTCTGAAACTATCCTTGGCTCCTATAGGTACTTCTGCTCTGTATCCATAGTATGATTCAGTGTATAATTATTGAATATCAATGGCATCAATTCTGTTTGTACTGAAGATTACCTTTGAAAATGTAATCCTTTTTAAAGCATTTCTGTTTGAGAAAACATGTTTAAGAAATTACACAAAATACGGTAATTCCAGCTACTCAAGAGAGCAAGGCGGGAAGATGCCAAGTTTCAAGCTAGCATGAGCCAAGCCCCTGTCTCGTGCAAACAAACAAATAAATAAATAGGGTTGAGTAGAGCTCTTCTGCCTAGCCTATATGATACCCTGAGTCAGTCCCTAATGCCTTAGAGAAGGGGAGGGAAGGAGGTGGGGGGAGGAAAGAAGGATAAGCGTACTAATCTCCACCCTAGAAGAAAGCACTAAGCACAAAGTAGTGGACAGAAGAAAGGGGACCCTGTCTCTTGGATAGCACATATTACTGTGACTTCCGATATTTACTAGCATTGCTTTCCCACTACAATGGGAGACATGCATATTCCCTGGAGGTATACAGAAGATGTGCAATAGTATCTGTAGGATGGCTGGAAGAAAGTTCTAACAACTGCCCAAAACTATATAGAAGTTTCTTCTGTTATTTTATTTAGATTTGAGTGGGGAGATATGACCAAGAGAACATATATCTTTAGTTTATATAAGCCAAATCCCTGCCCTGATAACTGCTTCTTGTGGTTCAGAGAATGAATCTGTTGGCCTTCAAGGAAGAACTCAGGGCCTTGCCCATTCAATCAGCCCTTTGCTAAACACATAAAGAAGCCTGCCACTTGATGGTTCGTTTGCTTCACAGTTTGCCAGAGGCTCAAGCAAAAGGTCCTAATTAAAAGATCTGTGTTTCTTCTATGCTCTCTTGCTCAATAGTAAGGAGAAAATCCCCAGGGCTTCCTCCCATCCCCACGCAGTGAATTGAGTTAATCTTCTACATTAAAACAAAACATGCACACCACACTACAAATTTATAGTTGAGTTTCACACATAGTCTGGTTCCCTCTACTCTCTGAGGCCCTCTATCCATGTGAATATAAAAATGTCTGTCAGTCTCTCAACTCTAGTGTTTCTCAGTCCTGGCGAAGCATGAAGTGTTAGGGGGAAGGAGGAAGATACTGGCCTGCAAGGAGTCCAAGCATGCGTATTGTTTGAAAGTGTCTCCAGGGATTCTGATGTGTAATCAGGAGTGAAGACACTGTCCTAGAGTCAACAGTATTCGTTGCACTCCGCCTCGGTTTGCCTCACATTCCCTTCTTAGCCTTCCGACTCTCCTCTTCAACTCCTAGCTGGTGTTTTCTAGTGCCCTTGCTTTTAGAGGAATACAGTTGGCCAGAGCCATCACCGAGCACTTCCCACACGCTGAAAACATGTGCCGTTGTTTTCTTCCTTATTATCTATCCCTCTTGCTGGATTAGGAACATGGAACACTGTCTGTTGGCACTACCGTTCAGTCAGTGTCAGATGTACACCTAGGAATATGTGTCTGCTAGTCTGAGTTGGGGGAGTCAAAGGAGCAGAAGGAGCAGTTACCAAGTTTGAAGGAAAAGTCAGATTGACAACAATAGTCACAGAATGCCTTCTTAGAGTGATTCAAGCTAAAAAGTACTTACAAATCACCATGTCAAAGGCTACCTACTCTTACTACTTCTTTACAAAAAGATAAAATTCACAAAATGACATAGCTTGTAAAAAAATTTGGTGTTGTTAAAAGTGAAATTTCTTTGGTGCTTGTTAT
This sequence comes from Ondatra zibethicus, assembly GCA_004026605.1. Classification (NCBI taxonomy): domain Eukaryota; kingdom Metazoa; phylum Chordata; class Mammalia; order Rodentia; family Cricetidae; genus Ondatra; species Ondatra zibethicus. The sequence continues at coordinate 61,642 of PVIU01003084.1, forward strand.
TTGAAGTATTTTATACAGTATACAGAATTAATATATAAGTTGATTTTTAAAGAATTGAGCCATTTCAAATATAGTATTTAGTAATTGTGTTTTCTATAGCTATGGTGTCAATGCCTGTAGTTTGTCCTGTAGCAAAACATGGGTCAGAGCAGTGAAGGGATTTAGTGGAAACCATATATTCAAAAAAAAACAAAACAAAACCCATATATTCCTAGACAACCTGATTTCTGAATGTTAACTGTTTTAATGCACTTACTCATTGAATTATCTCATATTTCATATTCATTCTCTTTTATCCCAAATGAGGTCTGATTATGTCTATTGTTAATGATGTTACTTATTACAGATGTTCGGTCTCTAAATTGGGGCCTATAATATAATTAAGGGTAATAAATTTGGTGGTAGCTGTGATAGCCTTTCACTTACCAGAGTTCAGCCTGAGACATATCCAATGGCTATCAGGCTATAGCCAATACTCCACATGTTTTTTCTAAACAGGTATTAGAGGATCATAACTGTATCTGTTCCTCTATGTATTGTCTGTAGCTACTCGTGTACTGTAATGGCAGGGGTGAGGCATTGCAGCAGAAGCCCTATAGCCACAAAATCCAAAATCCTTACTGTTGGGCCTTTGAGGCAAAAATTGGCTGGCCTTTGGTTTAGTTGATCAGAAGAATCATACTGTCAATAATCAGAACAAAGCACCCGAGCTCTGTGTGTGAAAATGAGAGCTCTGGGGTTTTGTCTGTAACACCACATGTCTGATTGCTCTCAACAGAAAGAGAATCAGCAAGACCATGGTAGAGGATGGGACAGGGAGAGTAGGAAGGCATGTTTCGTCTCGTTGGGTCCTGTCTTCCTGTCAGACAAGTCACACCTTCTCCCTTTCTATTCTGTCCCCTCCTAAGAGGAACAGTACTTGCTGTAAATGTGGCCAAGATTTTCAGAATACCTATACATTGGAGCCTTTAAATTTAAACCAGTCTGCCCTGTCTTTGCTGCCAAACTTCATAAATCATTCATCTGAACAATTAAAGGCTGGGCACCTGTTGAATGCTGGCCCAGGTGCAGGAGGTTAACCCCGTCCTCCCAGCTGCTTACCATGAAAGGTAGGGGACCCCACACCATGCCAGCTATGAAGCAAACATCATGAGGCATTTGGTTCTCATCTCCACTAGGTTGTATTTAACCCCAGTCTCATGTTATGTAGGGAACACCCCTCTCTGGAGATTCCACTGCAACTCCTCCAGGGATAGGAGTGTGAATGCTTGCATTGGCCACTCTTGGAAAGGTGGAAAACATGACAGAGGCTTGCTAGAGCTGACTCCCTTCTCCTTACTATGTAAACCTCGTTTCTAAGGAGTTTTCCTTCCCTTGAGCATGGTCTGTATGATCACATGCTGCCAGACCGTGGGTGTGTCATATAAAGGCTGACTCTGAATTCGGTTTAGAGTTGGGATTTGAATATCTCCTTTGATTTGAATGTTGCTACACACTCTACTAAACTCAGACTGGGATAATAGTAGGCTAAACATCAAGTGACCTACATAATTGAGAGGAAACAAATTGATTCTGTGTCTGGCTTGTTCAACTGACTGTTCATCCGCCCACTCTATGGGTGTAATTAGCCTGAATTTTTAATAACAAAATTGCAAAGCCAAGAGGGACCTTGAAAAACATCTAATTGTACTGATGTGAAAACGGGACCCGAAGACCCAGAGTAACTTCTCCACGGTGATGAAGTCTGTTCCTTTAGGGCTTCAGACCAACGACTTGATCTGTAGTTGGGCATCCCACGTGTAAGACTGCCCCTGTAAAGCATTATTTAAACAGAAGGAAATACCAGAAACTTCAGTTTGGGTTCATATTGCTTTCTTTGATGAGCCTGTATATGTTCTGAGACTCTGAGGCTTTCAGCAAATCAGACATACTTGCTGGATTGCATCAGCGTCCAGGGGGACACGATCAATGCATAAAGGGCAGAGGAGGAATGATGTAATGGCTCGTGTGCCTTTACCTGAGAATTATCTCTGGCTGTGCATTGCTAGGGTCTGTGTGACTCACGCACTGAGGTGCTGCCATCCCTGTTAGTCAGCAGGATAGGCTCACACTTACCTCACCCTATGCTTCTCGGCTTTTCTTGCCAAATCTGATTAGAAGCACTTTTGTTTTAAGCTCATGTTTATGAAGCATAAGTGCACTTTGCACCAGTGGCCACGCTGACTCAGTCAAAGCAGCTTGATGTTTACATCAACTCAGATCAGGAAATACTTGCATAGCACCTACTCAGTGTCCCACGTCAGTATTCTCTCACACCACTCTTTGTCTTCAGGCATCAGTTCAGCAAACCCATTCCAAAATAAACTTGAAGCAAATACCACTGTGAGCCATAATTATGGCAGATGCTTTCAAATGCCTTTTTGCTTTTAGCCGCAAACCAACAATGTGGAACAATGATTACCTGTACCATTTGAGGGGTGAGAACACTGACCCTGCTCTCTTGGATAATGTGTGTCTGAATTCAGATTGAAATCCTGCTTTTTGGCATCAAGTACAGTACTTTTTCCACTGCATCACAAATGTTTCTAATACATATACTCCACGAGCTTTGTCCAGTTTTCTTGAGGTTAAATTCATACTTGATTTATGATCTTCATATTTGATATACTGTCTATCTTTGTCTTTATCCTTGGTATTCTAGAAGTCAAGAAAACAAAATAAATTTATTTATTGAACAATAATCATGGAGTTGTGTCATGATGCACTAATTTTCTTGAATTTAAATATGCCCGCTTAGCACGTAAATGTAAAGAGAGCTAGGATGAAAGCGTGTGCATACAGAGAAGTCTCCTTAGTTATACTCAGTGGGTCTGTCCTGGGGACCCAATCTATTAAAGAAATATGTAGATACATTTCCCCCTCAGTCCTTGTCTATTCCCATATGCCTCTCTAAACATCTGGCTAAACATCTTGCTTTGCCCAATGTGGTGTCTTTTTGTACCACATGTGTCTTAAACACAAGACAACTATTCCATGTTTTTAATCCAACCAAAGACATGTTATCTATGCCAAAACCTGAGGGGAAATCCATCTGTTCCTGGACTTCTGAGAAACAGTATATTGTCTTTCTGCAGGACTCCTTCCTGACACTAGTTGAAGGGTTTGTTTCCTTTAAGTAACCTCTAAAATTTCTAACCTCCAAATAAAAGTCACCCCCTTTTTGAGTTAGATTGCTTATAATCTAACAAGAAACTTTAATTAGTGTGTTCTTAAATTTTCTTGGGCCCAAGAGTGTATGTTGGTGACTGAATATATCTTCTATTTTCTCTGGATTATGCCAAATTGTATGGAAATTAATATTGAACAGACCAAATATCAGTGTCCGTAAGAGAACTGTTAGACCAACTAAGATAGCATATGCCTGTAATCCCAGCATTTGAGAGGTAGAGGCAAGAAGATTGGGAGTTCAGGGCCAGCCTTGGCTACCTGCTACTTTGAGGACAGCTTGAGCTAGATAAGGCCCAGTCTTCACCAACAGTGAAAACTGTGCTACCACTGGAAGCAATGGAGAAATGCCAACAGAAAGAAAAGTGGAAACTGCGGTGAACAGTCAGTCCATCAGAGAGGTGGAAAGAGAGGACTAAGGAAGCTGCTTCAGGGCAGAGAGGTGGCTTTTGCCACCAAGACTGATGGCATAAAGTCAATCCGAGGATGCATGTGGAAGGATAGAACAAATGCCTGCAAGTTGTCTTTTGACCGCCACATGTGTTGTTGTATGTTCATAGACGCGTGCACACACATACACACACACACACACACACACACACACACACACAAAGTATAAAGATTTAAACAAATTTTTCTGGGTGACCTTTTGAAAAATGAAATTATATCATTCTAAAATTATGTTATTTATAACATAATCTAGGAATATTTGTTTTAGTGAAAATTTATACTTTTATGAAATACTTAAATTTTTATCTGAATACAAAACACATGTAAATGTTAACAGTAATAAGCACTTGAGTGTGGGGAAAGGAAGTTGTCATATGCAGAAAGGTTTTGTGTTTCTTGGGGCTTTTTCTCCTGTCCTAAGAGGAAGAGCTGTGAGGACAGAGAACAGAGAGGTTGCCAAGGCTTCAGGCTGTGCCTGTGTTCCACTTGCCTGCAGTCTGTCATTGGTTCCTACCACAGTCCCTTTGCCCCAGTCCAGCGGTGTCCCGTTCATGGCCACCTCCCATACCCATATTGCAGCCAGTCTGTCAAGAACCGGAGTGGACAGTGGTAGGAAATAGACAAAGAAGCCAGCAGGAAGTAGAGGTGTTTTTTGTTTTTGTTTTAAGAAAAGGGAAGCAAATTCTAAGACACCCTACAGCAGTGGGCCAGAATGCCTGTTCTAGCTAGCATTTGTTGGAGCTATGCAGCTGTGCAGCCTGGGGATGCCCAAGGCAGTCTGCAAAGGTGACGGCAGTTTCCCACCTCTTCGAAGACAACCACGGAAAGTTAATGTTCCCTCTAGCCCTCCCTCACCTAATAATCGGCTCTTATTTTATGTGTCTTTGGTTTGTTTCCTTTGGTAAGTCATTTCCCTAAATAATTTCCCAATTTGTTCATGACTGGAGGAGGTACATGCTCCTTTTGAGAATCTTTGCCAACACCCACTTTTCCTCCTGTCCAGTACCCCGTAATTACCATAAGTGCTACCCACACATGGCTGTGAGGTTTTGAGTCTTATCTTTCAGCCTTTTCTATGAGGTGATCATCTGTAATTTTCTGCTCCAAGGCTCCTTTAAAAGAAATATACAAAGAAAGTATCTCATCTCAATAGCCATGAAGGTCATCATTCAAATCCCAGAAGTTTTTGTTTTGCCTCTTTTATTGTGTATTATTAAAGCTCAGCTCTGGAATGATGAGAATCTAGCTTGTTTATTTTACATCTTTTCTTCCCGTAAGAAAATTTCAACTAGGGTTACACTCGGTTCTTAGACGCCTAGAATTTTCTATGTCAGTTTAAGAAATTAAAGCTAAGAGCAAATGTTCCTGATGATGTGAATCCGATAAGCAAATTAATAGTTGCAGCATATCAGCCAAAATAAACAAGCTTCCTGATGGGTAGGGTCCTGCATTGTGTCGAGCCCTTTGATGGCTTCACCAGCCAGAGCCCCTTTAATTGAACTCTATTTATTGTACATTGTAGAGGACATAAAATATCTCATTTTAAAATAAATGTATTTGTCTTGTTTATGCACACTTCATCCACTGTGATTATGTTCATCTTCATAATTCTTTGAGCATTTACCTGCTTGTGTTAGGGCTGTGCCTGGTATTTTGTACATCAGGCTGGCAACAGTTTGTGTTGTGCCTTTCTCTGCCTGGCTGTGTTTCTCTATCCTTGGATCTCATTGGCCTTCAGTAGATGTTAGGAATTGGAAAGGAAGTCACCTGATTATTCTTGGCTCTGAAGGCTGTTCTTATTTTTCTATTTCCTTTGTATGACAATGAGAGCCCATGATTTGAGTCTCTTCTATCTATTCTTTTCACCTTTTACTCATTGTGATGAAAATGCATTACAACTTGAACTTTCCATTTAACCAGGGGACTGTGAAGTGCAAGACCTTAGTGGCGAATACACAAAACTGATTTGCAGCAGATCATTTTGTGTCAAGAAATGGAATTTTAGCAACCTGTGATTGAACATCCCCCACCATAAGGTAAAGGGAGGAAGGAAGGAAACAGATCATTTAAAAAATCTGTTGAGGGTGGAGAAAGGACTCAACAATTAGAGTGTTTACTTCTCCTGCAGAGGACCTAGGTTTGATTCCATCACTCACATAGCGTCTCACAATCATCCGTACCTCCAGGTCTAGGGAATCCAGCTCCTCCTCTGACCTCTGAAGGCTCCTGCATGCACAAAATGTACACACATACAATACACATAAAATTAAATAATTTTTAATCTATTATGCAAAAAATAGAGCATCAGGGACAAAAATCCATTCTTAGTTGGGTGACTGGTACAGAGCTGCCTAAAACTGATTTTGCTATAATCGCAATTCAAGGCCATACTCAAGGTGAGTTTGTTTCTTATTTTTTAGTACAACATTTAGTTCTTTCTTTGAGAATTTCATACAATATATTTTTATCATATTTATCCACTACTTCTCACTAACTCCTGCTGGATTCATGCCCGCCTCCCTGCCCACCCAACCTCTCCATCTCCCTCTCCTCGTCAGCCTCACCTTCCACCATCCTCCTCCCTCTCCCATCAGGTCCAGGCTGTGCTAACCAGCTCCTCTTCGGTGGACAGCTTGCCGGGGAGTGTGGTTATAGACCAGAGGTCACACTGCTTAGAAAACTGACTGTGCCTTTCCCCATAGCTAGCAAATGCTCCTCAGCTAAGGATGGAACTACAGACCCACCTTCCCCACTCTTGGAATTAGTCTGGTTTGAGATTACACAGGACTTGTGCATGCTGTCATAATTTTTTATAAGTTCATAAGTGTTTCTGCCCTGTTATGTTCAGTAAATACTATTACCTTAAACTCATCTACTACTTCTGGCTCTTACAGTCTCTTCATCCCTTCTGAGAAGATGCCTGAACCTTGAAAGGGGGGGGTGAATATCAATACCCCATTTAGTGTCAAGCATGGATTCTCTGCATGTTGACAAGTTGTGGGTCTTTGTGTTAATCACTATCTACTATAAGAAGAAGCTTGTCTAGTGAAGGTTGAGAGATACACTGATCTATGGGTGTAACAATAAATCCATTAGATATGGATTTTTGATTATTTTGATGCTGTGCCCGTTTAGTAGAATAATACTATTAAATTCTCTCCTATGGTCCATAAATTATCTTGCCATGGGGCCATGGCCTCTGTAACAGTGCTAATATATATGGGTTCCATTTCATGGAGCCAGCCTTAAGTCAGTAAGTGGTTGGCTGTTCCGTAACATCTGTGCCATTATACATCAGTGAGCATATCTTGCCAGGCAGATCATTATTGTATGTTGCATAATTCATGGCTATGTAAGATCAATGATTACTTATCTGCCCCAGTAACGTGCCTAGAACTTTCTAGCAATGTGAAAGCTAGTCAGTAGAGATGAATTATCCAGGTTACTACCCACTTGATTTTTTCATGTTTATGACTCAAATATGGGGTGTCTTCAGCAATAGGATCTTCTTAATCTCAAGTTCTAGAAGGTATCCAAGAGGAAAGTGGCAATAGACTGTGATATTTGGTGATCTATTTGATCTGCATGACCCCAGTGGCCAACAACTCAAAAAGAAGTAATAATAACAACCTTTCGTGTCCAGTTTGTGCTCCACGTGTACTTTTGGGAGTGATCTACCTACCAGACACTTCGCCCTTAAAGAAAATTTGTTCTTTCTTACCTAGAAACCATCAGCTGTCCATAGTTCTTCCTTGTCGGGGAGGGGCATCCCATGATTCCTTTCACCACTCTGTGCTAGAGTGTTGACTGGCTTGCTTTTGTGCAGGTCTTGTGCAGACAAGCACAGCTGCTGTGCATTCGTGAGTGCAGTGGTCTGATCATGTCCAGAAGACACTGGTTAACTCCAGTCCTCCTCAGCCTTGGCTCTTAATGATCTTTTTGTCCTCTCTTTCCCAATGAACCCTGAGCCTTGTGGGTGTGGGGAAGGTATATTTATAGCTGAATGTTCCACTAACACTTATTCTCTGCAATTTAAGTCAGTTTCTGCATTAACCACCACCCACTGAACACACACACACAAAAAAAAAAAAAAACTTCTCTGATGAGATCTGTGAGCTGTACACATCTGTGAGTACAGACGCATGAATTTGGAGGGCAGTGTCATAGTATGTTCATAGTAGTAGAGGCCTGTGTGTGCCTCAACCATGAGTTCCTGGCCATATTTTCAGTACCATGCATCTGTTTTCTCTTGTGGACTGGGGCTTAAATCCCTCAGAATGCTACTGGTTAACCCTGTAACACTCATGCCACCATCGCACCCATGGCCATATCTTGCCATACTGATCATTACTGTAGCTCACAGTGTTTACCCTTCATTCCCCAATTCCAGCCTACATAGCTTTCAATACTATGAAAGCTAGCCATCTAAGTACTTTTGGAAGCTGTACTGTTTAGGGGAGACTGGACCTTGTTGCTTTGACTGCTGTTATTAAGATATAGGACTGATGGGTGGTATTGGAAAAGAGAGCTGAGCACTGAGAGAGTAAGAAGCAGGTAGATATCTGTTAGTGTCTGTTTCACATAGCATAGCGTCTGCTTATTAGTTTTCTAGTTAGTTTCTAATTGTCTTGGGATATGGGAAACGGAGACTTCCCTGGAGATTATGTTAGATTAGGTTCATTTCCTTAGCACAACTTTGCCTGGGACCTATATGCAGGGTGTGGCCCTCTTCATTGGCATAACATTTTCCACTTTCCTGATATTTTTACCAACATAATTACGATAAATTGCTGCTGTTTTTGAAGATAATCTCTGTTGTCACATCTGGGTTTCAGGTTTTGAGTAAGGCTGCTGAAGCAGAGGGGAGTAAGGAGCCTTCACATAATATCAAGGTCATTCCTGATAAAGGTGTTTGCTCCTCCTTCCCCAGTTAGATCCCCTGCCAGCAATAGCACAGGCTTGAGCCAATGCCAAATGTTTTAATACTGTATGGCCTTACTTGATAAACCCTGTGCATGGCAAAGGGGAAAAAAAGGCAAAGTTTCCCAAACTAAAATTTTCCAAGCTTTCTCTCTGTGATTTAGGCAGCGCACCCTCCATCTAAGTATTACCATGTGTTTGCTGTAGTCACCACCGGTAGCCTGCGATTCTCATTCCCCAGTGCTTCTAGAGATTAGAAATGACAGGAAGTGCGGGTCAAGTTAAGATGGAAATCTGCTCTTGCTGCACAGTATTTTGGGTTTTGACAAAAAGGACAATGGGAAAGACAGGGAACAACTGAGATTAATACTGTGATCTTCCCAAATAATACTTAGTTATTATGGTCTGCTAGTCGGCACCATTCGGTGTTGGACTTCATTGTTCCACTAATGTTTTGCATGTGTTCACCAGACCTGCTTTCCCTACTGTTAGAAACTCTCAGCTAGAATTGTTGTCTTTCTCTGGCCCTTGTATTTCATGTGGAGAACTAGCATGATGAGGCCAATAAATAGTTGTTGGGTATCTGAGTGGTTAAAGCCAAACCATTGCATATCCCTTGGCAAGAAGGAAACAGTGTGATAATAACCACATGTTCAAGCAGTTCCCTACCATGAAGCACCTACAAGTGTAGAAAAGATAGTTTTCTCTATTTCAAATTTCATGTGGAATAAACCATTAGCCTCAACATCTGCCGAACCTTTACTGTAATTACTAGCAGATAACAAAAATTCAAGAATAAACTTAGCACATTGAAAAGAGAAATAAGAGATCTTTGGCTTTTAAAGATTAGTTTATCCTGTGTGAGAACTCAAGTTCATTTCAGGTGATTGAACTGGGTGAAACTGGTTTCAACTTGACACTTGAAGTCTTGGCTCTATCCGGGAGGTGGTGGTACACACCCTTAAGAGTGGAGGGGCAGAAACAGGTGGATGTCTGTGAGTTCGAGGCCATCCTGGCCATCCTGGTCTGCAGAGCAAGTTCCTGGACAGCCAGGACTGTTACATAGAGATACCTTGTTTTGGAAAACCAAGAAAAGAAAAGAAAAAAAAAAAAAGAAGATGCTTTGACTCTTATTTTAAGACAAATTAATTTAAGACAAATTAATGAATAATTACCAAATTTACAGTATTACCAAGAATATAAGATCTATCTTAAGTTCAGTGTATTTTTCTGTTGTTCTGGAACAAATTGTCAGCAAATATAAAGTATTCCTGAGGGATTTGAACTCAATAATGAACACTAATGACAGCAGTGAAACAAAATGAGATCGCCTGCCCTGGTTAGCAGCCTGAGCAGGGAAAGACCTTAATGGACCGTGAAGACTGGAGGGCTAGGTGATGTGGGTCACAGCCCAAAGAACATAGGCAAGCACAGTACAGGGGAACCTTTCATCACCTTCATGACATTGAATGTTCTCTGTCCATAGAGCAGGCACTTAATTTCCCCAGGTTGTTAATCTGGCACCTTTCATGAACATCACTGTTCACTCTGGGACATAAAAAAGGAAATAGCCAAAACATGTAAGTGTTAAGGGGAAAGAAAACCAACAGAGGAAATTACCGTAGCACTTGGTGTACTGGCACCTTTCCCCTGAGTCTGAGAAGGCAAAGATAGTTTGAAATTTGCAGCTTTGGCAGTCTCTTTTTAACAGAGGTCTCTGGAAAGAAGGTGCCATAAATATACACTCACAGAGTTCGGCCATAACCTTTAACTAAATATATATTTACATTGTCAAACAAGACTCGAAATCCATTTGAAAACCAACTAAGATGAAAGTAAAAGACTTCCCTCTTCATTTTGCCTTGTGTTTACCATCTCTGCCCTAAAGGAATCGGTGTTTCCTGACCTGGAATAGTGTGTCCCTTTTGCATTGCCCATCAGTTGTTAGCGTGTCTGCCATGTTGTAGTACACTGAGTGTTAAGCATAATAACAGGTCCTTATTTGTTTGTTTGTTTTTCTGTCTCTTATCTTTAGGTAAGTCGTCTGATTGGAGTAATATTTCATATGATGGAATTTGCCACTTGGTAAAGTATTACTTTTATCACATGATGTCCACTGTCACTTTTGTGGTTTCTCATCTGGTTTTTCATATGTTACATAGTAATGCACTCTGCCTAAGTAGGCAGTAACAGTAACAAAAGAGAGAGGAGGCCATGGGGAACAAGGAAAGATCTGACACTGCATGTATTTGCTATGAAAACCTACTTCTGAAAGAAACCTGTTTATAGCTACTTCAACTTTGTGTTTTTGAACTTCAGGAAGTAGAAGAGTTCTTATATTTAGGAATGATTAAATTTCCTTCTGAGACTTATACCAAATTTAGAGTTGTGATTTCTTCTGTGTTTGATAAAAATCTGACATTCCTTAGATTCCTCAAAATGTTGCTGCCATGTTACATGAAACATCGTGCGTCTCGTGGAATATAATTTGGATCATGGCTTATCTTTAAAAATGTATCCGCTTAAAGCACAACCTTTCCTGGACAGAGAGGAAATGGGTTTTCGGAGGCAGTGTTGGGGCTGTGTTCAGAGCCAGAGATGAAGCCTGTGCACTTGAGCGTCATGGTAGGATGCGTGGGAAGAACAATTGCCTTTCCCAGATCGCTCTTCATCTTCCCAGTGATAAGAAGGATGTCTGTATTTGGTACAATTTCTGAAAAATTGGTAGGTCCTAAATCCTTCTGGTTGTGTGCTCTTTTTCTAGGGCCATACACAAGCAAAACCTGAACTTCTTCCTCTTTCCAAAGTATTTGTTAGCATGATTTTGCATGACTTGTGTTTTCTCTTAGATGCTAATTTGATAAGGTTTTATGACTCAAAATACCCAGTTGGTGCTTCATTCCTCCGCTCTTCTCCATTATTGCCTTCTGAATTATTTTCTTGTTTTTTTGTTGCTGTTATTTTGGTCTTTTTTTTTCAAGACAGGGTTTCTCAGTGTAGTCCTGACTGCCCTAGAACTCACTGTGTAGACCAGGCTGGCCTCAAAATCAAAGATCCCACTGCCTCTGCCTCCCAAGTGCTGGGATTAAAGGTGTGTGCATCATCACCGCCCGGTGTGTTCTGAATTTCTAAATCTACAATGTCCAGTAGTTTGTAATTGTAAATCATTCAAGACTGTGGAATATTGACATATATTATTGCTGACTCTGACTGAGTAAATAACACAGTCCTTAAGTATATGATGTGTTAGATTGACTTCGATGTTCACCTTAAAACACTAGTGCAGTGGTTCTCAACCTTCCTGTTGCTGCTACCCTTTAACACAGTTCCTCATGTAGTGACACCCCCAACCATAAATTATTTTCATTATGACTTCGTAACTGTAATTTTGCTACTGTTATGACTTGTAATGTAAATATCTGATATGCAGATAGTCTTAGACAACCCCTGTAAATGAGTCATTCCGCACCCTCCCTAAGAGATCATGACCTACAGGTTGAGAACCACTGATTTAGACACAGGAAACAGTCTCTACTCAGCATGGGCTCTGCACCAAAAGTTCAGGAGCACATAGCATAAGGACCATTTTTTTCTTGAAGCACTGTTGTCACTGTATGTGACAGTTAATACCTCTAATTTCAGTATTTGAAAGGCTGAGGAAAGAAGATTGTCAGTGAGTTTGAGGCCAGACTGGGCTATATAAGGAGTTATGAGTCAGTGTGTGCTAGAATGAGATGTAGTCAGAAGCAAAAAGTACTATTCGTTTGGTAAAATGCATGAATAGGTGGGTGAGGGGATGGATAACATAAATACAAATGTGACTTGAAATGGAGAGTGTCTATGTTTATCCCTAATTATGTTTGGCAACCTGTGATATGAAGTGATGCATTTCTCATATCAAGATGAGGATCGTGTCTATGTCGACTAGCAGGTACCTAAAGTAGATTGCTTTTAAGAACCCCTGTGAGGGCATGTATATGGGAAGTCAAGGATGAATACTTCCCTTTAACTCAAATATTCAAAAACCAATTCATATGGCATGTTGGTTGATTATGTACTTGGATATCTTCACCCGCCTTTTAGGATATAAAGGCAGAAATACCTAAAAATTCTTTCTTTCATAGCTTTAAGACAGGAAAGAAACTGGCAGAATTGATGTTTTTTAGCTAACCAAAAAGCCTTCTAGATAAGACCTATACAAATTTTTCAGTGTTCTCCCCCATTTTCCTTCCTGAGAATTTAATTTCTCGTTGATATCATTAGAAACCCAAACCAAACAAAACATTTTTTGTATTTTCTAAGAAATGATCATATGAAGACCCTCCCATCTTTCTAAGATACTGGTGGAATCAGGAGCCCTTTAAGGAATACAGGCTTCTTAGGAAGGGAGTAAGAGTCTTCCTCTATATTGGGAAGCCTGGGAGAAGGATGATGCTTCAGCAGGAATTCCTTTGTACCAGCCCGATGGACTAGCTTGAATGAAAGAGACCTCAAAGCCCGCCCCCACAGTGACGTACTTCCTCCAATAAGGCCTTTGAGTTCTCTATCTTAGATACTAATGACCCTTTATTAGGCCTGTGTTTGATTCACAAACATTTTCTTTCCTTCTGTAGGTCATCTCTCCATTTTATTATTTTCTTTTCTATGTGGATAAACTATCATTGATGCAATCTCTTCTCCTTAGAATATGTTAGAAAAATCACTTTCTCCCATGCTTCCATCTAATACTTTTATAGTTTCTCTCATGTTTCCATCTAATACTTTTATAGTTCCTAGTCTTTGATGCATTTTGTGATGAGGATCCAGTTTCATTCTTCTGTTAGTAGATTACCAGTTTTCCCAGTGTCATTTTTTGTTTAAAAAACAGACTGGCACTTACAGCCTTTTTGCTCCTGTCCCATTAATCAGAGATTAGTAAATCATAAATGTATGGATTGTTTTGGTGGCTCTTATTTTTCATTGGTCTTTATGTTTGTTTTTTATCCCAGTATCATGCATTTTTGATTGCTATAGTGTGTATCTTAAAGTCTGTAGCATGATGCATCTAATTTTGTTCTTTTTATTCAAGATTGTTTTGGTTATTTGGAGACTTGTGGTTCCATATAAATTTTAGAGTTATTCTTTTGTATAAAAGTATTGTTAAAGTTTTAATGGGCATTAAATTAAATCTATAAGTAGCCTCATGTAGTATTATATTTTAACAATAATAACTCTTTACATCCACAAAATGTGTTCATTGTCTTTCTATTTTATTGGTAGAATTTTCCTTTGAGATAAGTTCTCATGTATAGGCTGGCCTCCCACTTTCCATGTAGCTAAGAGTGATTGGCCTTAAATGCTGGATCCTCCTGCTTCAACATCTTGAGTGATGGGATGCTGGGATGCACCACGATGCTCAGGATTTGCAGTGCTGGACCTCAAACCCAGGGCTTCCCTACGAACTGAGCTACATATCCAGCCTTATAGAAGAATATTTTTAACTCCTTTGAAACTGAAGGTATCTCTTAGTGGTAGAGTATTTACCATGTGTGAAACCCTAATTTTGATCCTCAGCATCCAAAAAATACTTCTTTTAATAAAGTTAATTTTATCAGTAATTCTGGCAATGCTTGAAACTATATGCTAAGATTATTGAAGCAAAAGTTGCTCTGGCTAATATATAATTACAAAAGAGAAACTTGTCTTAAACTCTTAGTGCCTTGGGGTCATCTTCTGTTTGCTTTTGTTAGATTGAAAGCCCCATGATGCTAGGGACCATGTCTTTTCGTGCTCATGTTTGTACATATAGCACCTGTCACACTGCCTGATACAAAGAAGGCACTCTGGGAATATATGACGAATGGAATTGGTAAACATACTATAATCTAAATCTTTTAGGATTATTGTTTGCAATAATGAGGTGATATATACATTTAGAGGAGTCAAAAATACTTTTTAAAAACCTATTCTGTTAGACAAATTCTCTGCCTCTCTATCTTTGTTTCATTCATTCATACACATACACACAGAGAGAGAGAAAGAGAGAGAGAGAGAGCCTTTCAAACTATGCTGTCTCTGTTAATTTGCAATATATGACTTCTTTATACCTGATTCCAGACTTAGAATTCCTTGTACCCATTTATTCTTCCCTGCTAATAATTACATCTAGGCAAGACAACCAGGTACACTTTAGAAATAGATTACTGACAAGAGAATAACAGAAGTAAACTATAGCAGACTGATAAAGTTTCCTCTTTCATTTAAGGCTTTTCTTTGAAACAGGCCATACTATCCTTGACTAGTGCTTATACACTGACAAGCTTTACAAAACACTTCACTTTCTATTACTCTAGGACTGCCTCCCAAGAAATTTTTTAAAATCATTTTCAAAATATTTGGAAAAGGTACTTACATCTATCTCTTTTATTTCCTAAGACAGGATATTGCTATATTCTTGACCAGACTTGCCTCAAACTTTCAGTGATCCTCCCACCCCTGCGTTCTAGGATTGAGGTTTCAGGTGTGAGCCTCCTTATCTTTTTAATATTGTCATCTAACTCCGGGTTTTTCTGTAGCCTTTTCTTCGTCTAATTACCTTCATCCTGATACCTTTCCTACTTCCTACCACTTGTCTTGGTTTCTAGAAACCAGGCCCCAGTACGTGATCAGCACTCACTGTCCTGAAGATCATTGTAGGGCTTTCTCAAGTACACTCCATTTCAGTACCCGTGGCTGAATGACTGAATGGCTGAATCCCTGGTGTGAAGGTGTTCTGGGCTGTTATTCAGTAAAGAAAAACAAGTTGTGACTGTTGAGGAATTGTAAAACAGAAATAATAGGTTTTCCTCTACATGTTGTTCCTGAGTATCCGAAATGAGACAGGTAAGAGTGAGAAGTGCAGCCAGAATGAGCTGGGTCTGTAGTGCATGCCCTTGGGAGCTGGAGGCAGAAAGAGCAAGAGTTTCAGATCGCCTTTGGCTACTAAGCCTGGATGCCATCAGATTCTGTCTCAAAAACTGAAAATTGAAGGAAAAAAGAGAGGAGGGGAGGGAAGGAAGGGAAAAAAGAAAAGAAAAACCAAACCTATCATGCTGCTGCCAGTCAGTGTTTCCATCGTGTGTCCTGTGAGTCACTTCTTGTGAGACGCACTACAGAAGTCGGGCAAACATAGGAAAAATGGCACTTAGTGCTCTTGCAGGTTCTTAGTGTAAGTTGAATGGTGTAGGAGGGTCCTTCTGTATTTGGGTTGCTTTTGTTGGTTAATAAAGAAACTGCCTTGGCCTTCTGATAGGGCAGGACTTAGATAGACAGGATAAAGAGAACAGAATGCTGGGAAGGGGACAGAGCCAGAGAGAGCCGCCCGCCATGAAGACATGCTGAATCTTTCCCGGTAAGCCACGACTTGTGGTGACACACAGATTATTAGAAATGGGTTAAACAAATATGTGAGAGGTAGCCAATAAGAGGCTAGAGCTAATGGGCCAGGCAGTATTTCAATGAATACAGTTTCCGTGTAATTATTTCGGGTACACACCGGGAGCCAGGTGGGATGGCACAAGGGGCCCGGCGCCGGGAACGCAGCCTGAGCCCCTCATTACAACAGTTGAATACCTTGGCTACTGTCTCAAGTGCCCTGCACCGACACAGACTTGTCTTTGCTGAGCCAGTCCATGTGGAACACACTTTGGGAAAAACAAGATCTATAAAGATGCTTTTAGAGCAGTGGTTATCAACCTGTGGGTCACAACCCCTTTGGGGATGGAACAGCATTTTCACAGGGGTTGTCTAAGACCATAGAAAAACACAGAAGTTTACATTACAATTCATAACAGTAGTAAAATTACATTATGAAGTAGCATCAAAATAACTTTATGGTTGGGGGTCACACAACATGAGGAACTGTGTGCAATGTCAGCATTAGGAAGGCTGAGAACCAAAGCTTTAGGGGCTCATAGTCCACTCATTCTGTTGTTTTTAATTCTTTTCTCCTTTCCTCTGCCTAGATTCTCGATATAATTAAGAATTCCTAACTAAGGCCTTCATTTTCTTCACCTTAAATATATGACCTAAAAATTTCTCTCACTAGAAATCAATACTTCCAAATATTTGTTACATTCTATGGCTCTGATTATCAGTTGAACTGGAAGTGGATTGAACAATAGAGAGAAGTCCAACCTGGTGAACCCATTGTGCATAGCAGAAAGAATTGTTTGAAATGTTTGGATCGGCTAAGAAGCCAGATTGTAGGTTTAGCTCCTCCCAACAATCATGCTAATCTTATCTAGTCTGAAATCATCTAGCACATACTCCAAACTTCCTCTGCCCTCCTTAATCCTTTCTCATATCTACCATGCCAGACACAGTGAAAATGACCATAATACCCAAAGCATGGTCATAAATTCTTGATGCTCATTTTTATTGATCTAATTTAAAATTTGCAAAAGTACATAAATGTGGTCTTTTGTATTAGCTCATCACAAAGACTGCTTTATTAGGGGATAACAGGCTCTAGGTTTTCTTAAAGCCAGTGTACTCACTGTTTCAAGCCTAAACCTCTAAGCACAGTGAAGAATTTCTCAGCTATTTCACACAACACTGGAGGATGCCTTTTTCCTGACGTCGCTGCTTTTCAGGGCGTCAAATAAAACTTGAGTTGAAAGTTCCTGGTAACAAACTGATCCTTGTCATTGAAGTTTACTCCATAGAGTTGGGAATCATAAGAAACTCAGATTTCTGTGATTTCAGTTCAGTCTGTCCCCCTTGCTCATGATTATTTTCCAAGTTGACACCTTTGCATTTTTACTCCAAAAACCAGGCTTAGGATGCACAGTATTAAGAACTCTAGAGAAGAGGAGTCCTGCTCTGAATTTCAGAATTGCCTTATAGGAGCAAAAGCTTCTGTGCCATTTATAACATTTTTTGTTTTACATAGGCATGTCTGAAAGAACAAAGACAGGAGATTAGTTACCTTGAGCAAGGACTCTGAGGCAAGATCTACATTGTGACCTCAGTTTAGAAGACTATTCTTACTACATAAAACAGGGCCTTGAACAAGTCAGTGAATTTTATATTGAACATGTTGATTACAGAATAGACTTGAGGATCTAAATTGAATATCTGGGAATCCATCTGTGATTAATGAAGAAATTATAAATAAGTAAAAACAGTGATTTACATGTTAAAGAAGAAATCTGATACTCTGTGGAACTTTGCCCTTCTATGTATTTATTTATTTGTTTGTTTATTTATTTGCCTTTGTTTCTCTTAAACAGGATCTTTCTGAGTAGCCCTGGCTGATCTGTGTAGACCAGGCTGACCTTGAATTCACAAGAGACCTACATCTGTTTCCCAAGCACTGGGAAAGATGTATGCCACCATACCAGTCTTGCCTATCTGTCTGTCTATCTGTCCGTCCATCCTTCCATCTATCTCTTCATCCATCCATCTATCTATCCCTCTGTCTATCTGTCTGTCTGTCTGTCTATCTATCCATCCGTCTCTCCATCCATCCATCACACACACACACACACACACACACACACACATATACACCTATCCATCCATACATACATCCACTACCTATATCAGAGGACAGCCTTCTGGTTTTTCTACCCTCTACCTTGTTTGAGGCTGTGTCTCTCTTGTTTGCCACTGTGCTATGCCCTTCTGGCTAGCTGGACCACACGTTTCTAGGACGTTCTCCTGTAAGAATGCTGAGATTACAGGCACCTGCCACCATATCCATATTTGCATGGATTCTGGGGATCCAAATTCACATCATCAGGCTTGCATAACAAGCACTTTTAGCCACTGAGCTTCCCAAACTTTGTCCTTCTTAATGGAGATGGAAAAATGAATAACTTAGATAGTTGATCCTGTTGTTTCTGGTTTGGACTAGAAAGCCAAGGGAAGGGTCCGAGTAATGAGAAGAGAGGAGTGAACTGGGATGGACACAGACACAGACATCAACATCGGTATATTCAGGTACAATAGCAGCATCACAAAAAGATCACATGGTGTTGTCTGGAGGAGAATAAACAGTTTCCATTGGTATCCCATCACAGGCAGCCTCAGCAGAGCCAGTGCCAATCCAGTATCAGCCCTGGGGATACCTGGCATATGCATTCATCCTAGTTCCTCTGACGCTACCTGGACGTGTGGTGTGGCATGGCTCTGCCAGAGGGTTTGTCCCACTGCTTTGAAAGGGCCTGCCCCTTCAACAGTTTCACATCCCACTACAGACACAGCTTTGAGCATGACTTTGGAAGAGTAGCACATGCATCTCATTTTGATCATCCCAGAGGCCTTCAGCTTTCACTATTGTTGTGTGAGTCTTAGCTTCCCAAGTGCTCCCAGAGGATCAGAGAAACTCAGAAACAACCCAGGAACCAAAGAAAGGAGAGTCAGTTCTTCCTGCCTCAGCTGGGGTATGTACAAAATGTGAAGATCTTTTCCTTTAGCAGTCAGCATCTGCTTCCTCATTAGTTCTGCTGGTTATTTCTGCAGCAAGGTTATCATATACGCGTACTCAGAAACATAAGTGAATGAATGAAGACAAAAGGACTTACGGTATTGGACCAGAGGCAGAGAATACTCTAGGCTTTTGGACTGACGTTCTACCTCTGAGATGAGACTTTGTATTATTCCGTATCTGGCTGAAGATCTGGCAGCAGGTGCACCATAGCCATTGCAGAGATCACATAGTGTTCCTGTGTAGATTTGTAAAGGGCAATTTTGCATCTTATAGCTGCAAGAAGTTTTAGGTATTTTAACTTTTCTTGAGTTTTAGGTATTCTAACAATCTAAGAGAAGAACATGGTGGGAAGAAAGGAATTGGTAAAAAGATGGTTCCCCCGAGGATGGCCAGGTCACAGTGAAAATGGAGTATGTGCTACTTTCTGGCCCAGGCCAGGTGATTGGGTGTGAATGTCATGTATGTCCCCAGTGCAGTGGTAATTCTCCCTTTAGCCACGACAGAGTATTGTTCTTTGTTTTCCTATAGTGCTTGTCAAAATGCTATGACAACTGGCTGGTTTTATGCAAACAGAGCCTGGTTCTCTAGAGACAGTGTGTCTGAAAGTCAAACATGGATGGCAGCCATTGGCACGCAGAGGAGTCAGAAACCACAGATTGTTTTCTCGTTGGATGAACAGCTTAAAGCAACGTAAAGTTAATTGAAGAATTCCTTGAAAGTGAAGTCAGACTGAAGAAACTCTGAGTCTATAATTTAGTAAATGGGAAAGATCTGTAAGTGGTAGGAAGACTAAAAGTTTGGGGGTAAAAAAAGAACATTTTTGTAAATAGATCTGGCTTGCGTTATTGCCTAGGCCGTTTTAATTATTTGCTCTAATAATGTAGATCTGCAGAAGAATCTCTAATTAGGTAAGGCTTGATTTATGGAGTTGGCCTCATATAAACCATGATGTCATAGTGTACTGCAGAAAATTACAGGCCTGGTCTCGCCATTGAAAACTATTATTTTTCCCTAGATCTACTCCTGCTCTGTGTGTCTTACCCTCAAAAAAAACAAAGTTTTCTTTGCTCTTCACAGTGGAGCCTGCCCAGGTAAATTCAACATGTATTGTTATTTTTTGAGTAATTTTATCATACATTTTTATGACAAGAAAGGATCAGGCTGAAACCTATGACTAATTAAAGCAATCTCCACTTGGTGAGAATTAGATGAAGACCAGCATGCTCTCTACAAAAGTGAACTCGTACTTCCCTTGGCTGACACACTGGCAAGGACATGCCAGCCTACCAAAAGCATCTGTCTCTTTGTCCCTCCCTCCTACAGCCTTAAACCCATTCTCCACTCTACACACGTGCACACACACATGCATGCACTTCCTGGAAAGTGGTTTCAACATTCTTGTTGCCTGGTTTGTTTGGTTTTGAATAAGAACAAGGGCCTCGATGAAGTTCTGCCATACGACTTGTCACTCTCCTCTCGGTGTGCTAGTATCTGTGCAGTAGCACCAGGCCTTTTCTCTCGTTATAGGTCTGCTAATCACAATTTCCTAACATCTTTCTTCCATTAATTATATCTTAATGATTGAATTTTCTATAGTTTCTTATAAGTTGTGTTGCATTTTTGCTCTTGTGGAACAAGATTATAGCTTGAATGCCCTTGGACACTTTATTTAGAAGTGCTTTTCCTGCCTTTCACAATTGTCTAATCTACATCTACACTGATCGCTCTTTCTTCTCTTTGCACACTCTTTAGTGCATTTGTCATACAGAACATCTTTTGCCTTCTATGGTCATATTCCACCAAAGTGTAAAATACTTAAATAATTCTGCTAACAAGTCTAGTAGGCACAAGCAGGTTCGGGAACAAGCACAGCTCTGGTCAACTGGGCACCCTGGAGAGTTAACCCTCTAGCTTGGTGTGGACCTGTTCCTAGGTTTAGTAGCATTGGACTGGATAAAATGGAGGTCCATTTGTGAAGCTTCAGAATCTATACTGTCCACACTGCCTTCATTATCCAAATGGCATTTAGGGGTGGTTACATGGCTGTTCAGGGCCAAAACTGTTCAGTGGCCAGGATGGATATGCTGACTGCCACACTAAGATTTTGCTGGCTGAAAGTGGAAATGCAAGCTTGAGAGATCACCATCCGTCTGTCTTGATAATTATCTAACCCATGATTTTAATACAATAGTAATCCCTTTTGCAATTTAGTTTGCTTTACAAGGCTTATTATTCATGATCAGATGTGGTATAAAGTTAGTAAGTGGAAAATTCCAGAAATAAACATTTCATAGATTTTAAACCCTTTTCTCACATTATACTATCCTATTTTTCTATTATGGTTATTAATTTCTTACTATGACTAATTAAGTTTTCACATATTTTTATCTTAATTTGCTACTCTATTGCAATGATAAAACACTGACCAAAACCAAGTTAGGGAGGAAGGGGTTTATTTGACTTAAAGCTCCATTATTAAGTGAAAGTTGGAGGCAAGAACTTGAGCAGAAATCATGGAGGAATTGTGCTTCCTGGCTTGCTCAGCTGATTTTTTTATACAACTCAGGCCCCCGTGCCCACCAGTGGCACTCTCCACAGTGGACTGAGCCCTCTTACATCGATGAGTAATCAAGAAAATACCCCCCAGGACAGTCTGATGGAGGCAATCCTCAACTGAGGTTTCCTCCTCCCAGGTTACTCAAATTGACAAAAACTGACCAGTGCTTGCATGCTTTCTCAGAAGAGCATGTGCCCCTTAGCATCTGCAGTATTCACAGACCAGACGAACACCTTAGAACACATGCCACATAGATAACAGGGAGCTACCATACCAGATAACACACTTGAAGTCATTTCTGATGTCAGAGTTCACTCTTGCCAGATAGAGCTAACTGGGAACAAGATTTGTTGTCCCTCTTATCTGCAAATGACCATACAGTTAAAAGAGTGAGAGCACCCATGTGGAGGGGCTGCCCTTGCCTCTCCAGGGCTCATTCTCCCTGCCCATCCACAGCTCCACACTGCCCAAGGCTACTTTTGTTGATGTAAAGCCAATTTCTAACCAGCATAAGCCTCTGAGGCAGAGGGGTGATGACATTTAAATTTATTTAGTCACTTTAAGAAATCAAAAATGCTAACTTTCCTGATACCACAGTGGGCAGATTGATTTCTTAAATCACTTCCCTTACCTTCTCTTCTTCCCAGTGCTTCCCTCCTGTTCTTTTTCTGCAGGTAAAACTTTCTGTTAAACTTTCCTACAGTGAGTGAAAGAGTTTGTGGCAGGATCTTGAACTCCAACTGTGTGCAGGAGTCAGATAGGTAGAGGACTTTTTATCACCCAGAAGGTCTGGTATGAAAATAGGAACAAGGACAGCTGTAGACTAAGGACCTGTGCCCTGTGGCTCTTAGCTCCTAATCATTTTTGTCATGGGAAAAAAGTACAGTTATGTAGTTGACAAGATCTTACACTCTTTTGAGAGAAACCAGAAGTCTAGATTATGACATTAAACTTCCTGATTTCACATGTTGGCAACGTCTTTCTTCCACTTGCTTTAATCCAGAAGCCTTGAAGTTGTCCTTGACTTCTTTCTTCCTTTCAAAACCCACATCAAATCTATCAGGAAATCCTGTTGGTTCTACCCTCAAAATATATTATCTGACCACTTGCTATGGGTCTTCACTGTGCTGGTGTGTAGTCAACCTGCCACTACCTCTCGCCAGGTCTGCTGTTTCCAGGCACACAAGATTGCTTTTTCGGAGTCCAAGGATCCATTAAAAATGCATCAGATCATGTTGCCCGTGCTCACAACTCTCCAGGGTCTCCCAGTCTCAAGTAGCCTGAAAGCCAAAGGCCTCCTGGTGAAACATGAAGCTCTTTGGCCTCGTCTCTGCAGCTGCAGTGGCCTCCTGCTTGTTTCTCCAGTACACCAGTTCATTCCCTTCTCTTGATCTCTGCCATTGCTCTTCCTTCTTTTCCAGGTATCACCGTGGCCTTTTGACCCTAGGCCCTTTACTCAGAAGTCATCTTCTCAGCAGGGCCTGCCTTGGATGGTCTAGGGTTCTGTCAGAAACATCCACTCATACAACTCTCCGCTCTCCTCTTCTTTTTCATGATCTAGTATGCAACAGGTTTTCTTCTTTATTTTCTGTCTTCCACATTAGTATGTGGCTTTCACAAGGACCAGGACTTGGATAGTCTGTGTTTGCTCACTGTTGTATTCTTAGTATCTAAACCTATGCCTCATTCCTACATACTTAATAAATATTTTTAAGGGAATAAATGGATTTAAAAACTACCTATTCAGTGCTTGGCCAAGCCAAAACTCTCCAATGGACCAAGCCTAGCCTATTCCCCTTTGTTCTTGTTTCAGAATTAGAGCAGGTACTTCTGGTGGCATCTTGTAGCTTGAGGACAGACTGTATTTGACCTCATTTATTCCTGCCCTGTTCTAGAAGTCACAGAAGAGCTCTTCCATTGCATTAGTTCATGTTGAGTCCTACTCTCCCTCTGCTGGACTTCAATTCCTGCCTGTTGTTCAGTTCACCGACATTGCTTTTCCCAATGTATTTATGTTTAGAATGTGGAAAGTGTGAGCTGATGATGGATGGCTCAGTGGTGGAGATGCTTACAACCAAGCCTAATGATCTAATCCCAATCCCCTTACCCCAAAGGGAATATGAAAAATGTATATGAATTACTTCAGCCATCCAAATAAACTTGTAAATCTCCAAAGGCTGGAAGTAATTGAAGAATTTGATCTGCTTTCTGCAACACAGTTAGGGAGGTGAGAGGAAGAAGAGTACAAGGAATGGACACTCAGGTGGAAGAATTTTGATGAACTGGAAAACAAAGTGGAAGACGGAGTGAGACTGGAGGGAGGAGAGAGCGCTTTGGAAAGACGTTGAAGGCAAGGCAGGGTGGAACCTACAGAGCTTTAAAGGCTGATGCAGGCCACATGGGAAGTGCTCTGTGCAGATTATTGCAATTATCTTTCGCATTACTCAGTTACATTATATGATGCTATCCTCCTTTACAGACATGTAAAGTGATACTCTGGAGTTAAGTAATTAGCCTAAAGCCATAGAGTTAACCCAAGTCACCATTTCAGCCTTGCTCTTAGCCAATAGGCTTTCCTTCTTCCCCTCTTCATCCAGTATTTCGTTAGGCCATTCACACTGTACATCTACCAACTTTCTGTCATGTACCGGGTGAAGACAATAGTTGTTTGAGCTTTCTGTTAATATTTGCTTTCTATTAATAGTTATAATTTTTTATCCTAATGATAGAGTAAGATTTAACTCATATCAGACAATAAATCTTAGCAAGTACCAGTGCCTTACTACTGATTTTAGAATTTTTTTTTTATTTGGTTTTTTGAGACAGGGTTTCTCTGTGTAATAGTCTGGCTGTCGTGAAACTAGCTCTTGTAGACCAGGCTGGCCTCGAACTCACAGAGATCTGCCTACCTCTGCCTCCTGAGTGCTGGGATTAAAGGCATGCACCACCACCACCTGGCTGATTTTAGAATATTTTTAAGAATGTCTTTTATTTATTCTTGGATAATTTCATACATGTATTCAATGTATCATGATCATATCCATCCTCAACTCTTTCTAGACACCCTCCAGTACACACCCCTCCCACCTTCAGACCTTCAGATCCTGTGTGTGTGTGTGTGTGTGTGTGTGTGTGTGTGTGTGTGTGTGTGTGTGTGTGTGTGTGTGTATCTAATTAGTGTTGCCTGCTGGAGTGCTGACTGGTCTTGTTGTATTGATCTTGTACAGGTCTCCTGGAAGTAACCATATAATTAAGGAATGTTTTGTTAAATGTTTAAATATTTTTAAATATTGTACGTTTACCCAGGAACTTATTTACCTAGGAATTATTAATAGATAATTTTACATTGTAAATTATAAAGATACAAGATGAAGTGATGGTATAGGGTTTATTTATAAGTGCTTATGGTAATGTATGTGGTTAGAAAATAATCTTGATTCTTGTGCAGTGATAACAGTATAATGATAGCTGATGTTCATATTTCCTTAACAAGAACTGAGGAAGGTGACACTTGTGATAACAACATTCAGGAAGCTATAATAGGTTGATGACAAGCTCAATACCAGCCTGGGCTATGGAGCTATCATATCAATGGATAGGGTCAAAACTCATTGCTGTGAACTCTAAATATAATGGTTATTTTTGTATTTTATTTTATCCTTTTACATGTAACTGTGACACAATGGATAGTAGATCGGGCTTCTAGTCTCTCTCTCTCTCTCTCTCTCTCTCTCTCACACACACACACACACACACACACACCTTTTCCCCAAAGTATATCATAAATATATCCCTTTTGATATTTTATTAGTAGATCAGTCATTGGTTAGCAGTTATTTCAGCTCTTAGTCTCATTCTTTTTGTTTATGAAAATGGGAGCTTATTTGGCTCAAAGAAAAAAATTTTCTTTTCATTTACAATAAAAGATTAATCAAGTGCCTTAGGATGAAACTTTAGATTGATAATACATTTGCAAAATTTATGAAATATTAAAGTTTGACTAAACATGCATTTTCCAAGTGATATTGTCTATATAAACATAAATAAGTTTTTCTTTTCTGAACATAAAGTGATTGTGCCCATCCTGTTTCTGTCTTGTACTGGTTGTTTTATGTCAGCTTATATGAAGAGGGAACCTCAGTAGAGGAACTGCTGCCTTCCCGTTGACCTGTAGGCATTGTCTCAGTTAGTGATTAGTGTGGGAGGACTCAGCTCTCTGCAGCTGGTGCCACACCTGGACAGGTGGTCTTGGGTTGTATAAGAAAGCAAACCAAGGAAGCTGTAGCGAGCAAGCCAGGGAGCAGCACTCCTCCGTGGTCTCCGCTTCAGTATCTGCCTCCATCTTCTGGCTTGAGCTCCTGCTGCGGCTTCCCTTGATCATGGACTGTGACTGCTAAGCACATAAATCCCTTCCTCCTCCAGGTTGTTGTCCATCATGGAGTTTATCACGGCAACAGAAAAGGAGCCAGAGCACCTCTCACTGTCCGGTCCTTGAGTGTGGGGTCATTGTTTTCATGCTATAATTTGAATGGTATTTCCCTGGGCATCAGCGTTGTTAAACTGTGTGCTGAAATGACATATTCATGAAAGGGAATTTCCAGAAACTAAATAATTCAGTGTCATTTGCCATAAGTGCCCCATTCTCCAGGAGAGACCAGAATGAATTATTCATTGTAATCATTATATGGTCACATTACAGTTCTATCTCCATAGGTTTAGAACAGTGGGTTTTAGTTTTTAAATTGGTCTACTGGGAAGGTTTTCAGAAATCCAGTGTCGCTCCTTTGTTAGATCTTGGGTCGACGAGGGAGGGAGGGTGAAGGAGGGCATGGTGATGAGATTTCACATCTGTGTCACAAGGATCCAGTTAGTAAATACAAGACTCCTTTTTCCAAAGGTGGAGGAAGTTGAGAACGCAGCAAGGGAGAAGCCATGTTCTAGGAAAGTCCAGAGTTATCATAAAAACTTTGTATCTAAAAACTACTTGAGATACACACCTATTGGTTCCTATACCACTTCTCTTTTTATTGTCTTATTCTACTTCCAACATCTAGCTAATATTTCCTTTCCAAGCAAGCTGTGGGGCTAGTGCAGCCAAGCAGAGAGAAAGGGAAGGAAATGTTGCTGCAGGCATTTGCTTCACCTCCATAGCAATACCTTTTATGGAAGACCAGTTAGTATGTCTTCCAGGCTTTGCTAGCCCTAGATCACTGTGATAACCACCAAACGCCATCGCTGTAACAGCCACAGACAAGATATAAGTGAACGAGCTTGGCTGTGCTTGCCTAAAACTTTATTTGTTGCCACAGAAAGTTAGAATCACAACATGTTTTCTAAATTTTCAACATTTTACAAAAGTAAAAAGTCATTCTCACAGTTAACTCTACAGATTCAGGGCACATTTGGCCTACTGGACAATGCTTGCTAACCCTTGCCCCACAGAGCTAAATAATGAAATGTGTAGAAAACTGTAGCTGTTAATAACTGAAATATAGATGATTCGAATGTGCTAAGGGAAAGTACTGGTGGGTAGGTAGCTACAAGAAGAAGACAGGTGCCCTGTACCTTCATTCTGTTTTAAATAGTCTTGGTTAGTCATCTGTCAAATTCCAGCTTGGTTGCTTTGATTTACTCTCATAAGATTTATGAAAAGCAGGTTTTAGCTGGCCTTAAAGAAGAAAAGCAGAACTGAGGAGAGGATGTATGACTTACAGCTTGCTGTAAGGTATGCAGAGCCAGAGGCTGTTTTATTAGGAATGGCAGCTGATGGTGTGTATTATCAGTGAATCTCCAGGAAGTCTGCTGGAGGCACAGAGGAGCCTGCTGTCCATATCCCCCACTACTACAGTCGACTTCATGTTACTGTTAAGCTTCTACAGAAAATGTCTCCTGCCCTACCGAGAGAACCTCTGAAGATCTTATAAAAGCTATAATGTTAAACTTTGAGTTTACAGGTTATTTGTAACTTAAAAGCATGAAGAAAATTACTACAAATAGTATAGATTATTCACAGGTAGTTGAATGCAGATTTCTTGGCTTTGTAGGGTAACTTTACCTGTGATAATTACACAGATGGTAGAGGGTAGCTACCTGTAACAGAGGGACCTTAGTGGATGTGGCACTAATGACAACTTCTCATTCTTTTGATTATCTCCGCTCTGCTACCACATAAAAGTCATTATCTAATCCCCCCTCCATCTCCTGCAATGATCTTGCTAGGTAGATCTTACTCTACCACAGAAAATAAAACTGCAGTTCCATCATATAAGTACAGAAGATCAGGTCCAAATGGAAATCCATACCCACCTATCATGAAAATTCACCCCCTTCCACGGAACCATGACCATAAATGAGAAAGAAAAAGGCTAATTAGAAAAGCTGACTCCGTTATCTTACTGGCAAACATTGCTTTATTGATATTAATGTTACTGTGTAATGATTCTACAGAAATAGAATGGTTTTAGCTGTTAAAACTTCAGAGAAAATCAAACCAATTGTGCCTTTTAACATTTGTGGTTTGTGTGTCCATTCACTGCTCCCAGTTTCTCAGCAGCCTGCAACCTTGAACTATTCACTGTCTGAACTTGCCCTCAAAGAATTCATCCTCCTGCCTTCCCCCTATCAAGTGGCAGCCAATGAGAAACGCACAAGCTGGCAGCTGCTGCCCTGGAAGGCTTCCACCCAACCCCTCAGTCCCAGATCCCTTTGAAAATCGCAGCTCTCAGAGCTTGTGTTATCTTCTTGAAGCTGGTGACTAATGTTTGCAACATTGTAAAACCCCGCAGCAAATACTGTCTGCACATCTTGGAGTCCTTAAATTGGACTCCGTAACTTGCCTATATCAGGACACTTCCTGCTCAGCAACTGCTCTACCTCCCATTCTTCCCCAGTAACCCAGAAAACAGGTGTGAATGTGGGTGCTTTGAAGATTGCAAAAAATTAGGACTGAATAGATTCCATAGAGATTTCCACAAAATACCTCTCAGAGGCCAGAATTGAACTCAGCCAAACCCAGAACTGCCTTATGACTAGGATAAACTCAACCTGGTTTCTGATTCTCTAATGGTACCCTTTTTAGGATTTATGATTTAGAAGACAGTTACCCAATATACCTCTTTCAAGAAATAATTTTATTTTCTCTAAATGAAATGTGGAAGTATGATGGAAAAGGGCTGTTTTCTGTATGAGCAGTGGCAAAATCCAGTTTTGGGTTTTTTGTTTATTTGGGTTTTTTTGGGGGGGGTTGCCAGCCTTTTTATATGTAAAGCATGTTACATAATCCATGTTTCTTTGAAAACACAATACAACCAGTCTCACAGTATGAATATTTGACTGGAGAAGCATGGTTGCTATTATTTACCTACTTACATTAATGACCTATTATTACATATAAGAAAAAAGTAACTTTTTTCATCAGCACCTACTGAAATTGGTAGACATAGGACCCCATGAAGAGAGAATTTCCTGATCAGTGTCACAGCACTGGTTTTTCTCATAATCCCAAAAATATATTCAGTAACTCAGAGGAAATGAAAAATAACATGAAAAGCTGCAGGCAGAAGACAAGTATGTGCTAATGCACCACTTACTCAGGGCAGACATAATGGGTTATTGGCTCCATGTTTATTTACAGTGTGCAGGCTGCTTGATGTTAGTGTTCTTACTCTGCCCAGTGTAAATGGAAAGAATCCACGACATTTTCTCACCTACTTAAACAAGGAATGCACCTTTGGAGTTAAGTTTGGGTTAGAGGTTGCCATGTAAGTGAATAACCTCAAAAGGTACTTCCTGTTTCCTGATTAAAAGAAGGAATTATTTGTGGCCTCTGCTCCCATCTGAACTGATTTCTTTTGGTCACTTACGCATGTTTCCTTATCAGTAAACTGAGCAGACACATATTTTAAAAATTTGACAGAAAATGTCTACTATTTAGGTATGACAGCGATCTCAGGTTTGTGGTACAGAAATACTTATAATTCAACTTAGACTTTCTTAAAATAACACTGATAAAGAATGCCAGTGTCAGCTTTCACAGTGTGTGTGTTAGGCAGGGGGTGGCTCTTATAAGGTTTTCTGCAGCCGGAGAAGTCGGTTTTCATTAGAGCAGTGCATACATACAAATGTATTTCCTTAACATGGTTTTCTCCAGAGCAGGGTATTTGGTACTGCAGTTTTAGCTTTTGGGTTTGAACATCTTGACTAATAGTGAGCCAATGACTTGCATGTCAAAGAAAACCATCTTCATGTAGTCATCAAAAAGCTGGGTGAGTGCTCTGCAGAGAGCTCAAAGGCCATTATTATACTTTATATAGTATCACAAATGCATACTCATGCCTAGTGTCTGTTTAGTTAATTCATGTTTTCTAGGGTGAATAGACCAGTTTCTCTAATAGTTAAATCTGTGAACGTTTTCAAGTCCCTGAGACCAAAGGCACTAACACAATGCACTGCAGAAGGCAGTGCTTGCATCTTGCTTCCTTCCAACCTCCCAGATTGGCATGTGAGTGTCTTCTTGCAGTCTGCCCATGGAGCTTCACATCCCAAAGGCCCTGTCCTTTGCCCTGATGTTCAAATGGGGAGCAAAATATTTTTCAGGGTTAGAAGAAGGTGCATATAGAAATATATTTTATGACAGCTTATTAAAACATGAAATATTCCCTAGAGCTTTCTGCTCTGAGGGCCTGGTAACTTATAACCACGAGCATATATAACATCGCTAACTGGTCTTCTAAGTCTCATTTTCTATACAAGGGTCTAGGGCTTATTACCGAAATGGCTGACTAATGAAGGGCTAATGAAGGAGAAAGCAGATGAGCTTGGAACATCTTTTCATGCCAGGATGTTAGGAAGTTTCCTGGGAATAGCTTTAGAATAAAGAACCTGCCAGTGACTCCTTCACCAAGTGATCTTGTCCCTGGCAGTGACATCTGGATGAACTGAGTCATGTGCACCTTGACGTTACGGACTGAGAACGATGTCTCACTAATTAATTTAGTATTAGAGTTTAGACAACTGCCAAACAAAGGTACTTCAGAAATACCATGACTTTAAAATGCAATCCTGGCCCAGTTTCTGTTGCTTATAGCAATTCATAAAGCAAAGAAATTCATTTAACTCCCAGTTCTGGAGGCTGTAAGTCAAAGGCAAGCCAGGACCTCATACTGTGTCATAACATGGCAGAGACAGACAAGGAAACTGTGGAATAGAGAGGAAAGAGGGGGCAGGCTGGATTACCACAGCATCCCATTCTGGTGGGAACTAATCACATCCCTGGAGCATTAACCCACTCTAGAAAGAAGACATTACTCCCTCTTTAGAACCTGCTGGCCAGCCAGTGGTGGCACCCGTCTTCAATCCCAACAATGGGGAGGCAGCGGCTGGAGGATCTCTGTGAGTTTGAGGCTAGGTTGGTCTACAAAGCAAGTTCAAGGACAGCTGGGCCTGTTACACAGAGAAATCCTGTCTCAAAAAACCAAAAACAAAAGAACATGACTGCCTCGGTCCCATAGCACCTCATCCTTGCCCATGAGCACCAACTTCCCAGCATGTCTCCGCCTCTCTCATGAACACCAACTTCCTAACACATGAGCTCCTGGGAATAACAAACCAGGAAGTGATCCTCTATGCTCTTAGGAAACTAAGGCACGTGATCTCTCGAACTCACTCAAATGGTTTAAATATGTATGTGTAGCTATTGAAAGAAACTAAAATGCAAGAGAGGTATATTTTTAACAATTTGGCAAGTGTAGATAAAGTCAGTGAAGTTAGTACCCTCCCTTCAACTTTGAAGCTTGAAGTTATTTTTCAGTTATTAAAAATAGACTAAAGCAGCAAACACACATTTAAAGTTATCTTCACTGTAAAGCCAACTCAGCAGAAATCTGAAAAGCGTCCCTAGGCAAAATTAGAGAAAGGGTCATATTCCCTCAGCAAAGACTATAGGCATCCTTTAGCGGCCTTCATGTTCAAATCACAAAGTGTATAAATGTGTCATAAATAAAGTTCCCAACTGCTCGTATATTGCCTAGACACACCTGTATAAGTTCTGTGTCCATCCTGAATCCATCTATCTAAAGATGTGCCTGCGTGCATGTGTGTATGTGTGCGTGTGTTTCACAATCCTATGCTGATGCCGATGATAGCATGCTCCAACACCCTGAGCCTCTGTCACCTAAGCAGCGTCTCAGCCACAGGAAGTCAGCTTTAGTCAGCTCCCTCTGCCCATCTGGCTCTGAATCATTGGGTTTTCCTTTATCTCTTTTCCTCTCCATGAAAGTATAACATATGTGTGAATATAAAGAATAGTGGAGTGATGAATCCCTGATATTGAGACTATCCAAAGAATATTGTCTTACTAATGACAAAGAAGAATAAACCATGCAATTGTACAAAAGCTAGCTAGCCAGATCCCTGTTTTGCCCCCCCCCACCATTGTTTTGCTCTCCAAAGAGAATTGGAGTTGGAAGTAGAAATAGGCAAAAGTCATCTGCCAAATGTGACTTCTTACTGCTCACTTTAATAGACATTATATGTAATATCAGGGCTGGTTAAGTAAACAAGATATATCCAAATGTAATCAGATAGGAAATCGCTTTGTGTATTGTCATAAAAAGATCCTCTAGGTATAGAACATATTGTCTACACTTTTTCTGCAATTTTGATATCGTAAAAGGGAAAAATAAATGCTTATTTGTCTTATGTGTATTGTGCTGGCTAATTTTATGTCAACTTGATACAAGATAGTCATCTGAGAGGGAAACCTCAATTGAGAAAATATCTCCATAAGACTGTAGGCAGACCTATAGGGCATTTTCTAAATTAGTGATTGATGGGGAAAGGATCACTCTAGGCTGATGGTCCTGAATTCTTTAAGAAAGCAGGCTGAGCAAACCACAGGGAGCAAGCCAGTAAGCAGCATTCCTCCATGGCCTCTGCCTCAGCTCCTGCCTCCAGGTTCCTGGCCTATTTGAGTTCCTGTTCTGACTTCCTTTGTGATGAACTGTGAGTGAAATAAACTCTTTCTTCCCCACAGTGCTTTTGGTCATGGTGTTTCATCACAGTAATAATAATCCTTACTAAAACATGCCAGATAGCTCTGAAAGGAGATATACTGCCCATGGAAATTCGAAATTAGTATTTGGTGTTGAGACATTTTCCTTTTGTTTTTGCCTTATAATACAGAGTCCAACAGTATAATTCACAACAGTCCTCATGCCTCTCCAGTTCAGGAGAAAAATTATTACTTTCATCATAAATTGATGTTATAAATATCTATAAATTTAGTGCTCATAACAAACAAGATATACTGAAAACTGTTTTATATGTGTGGCAGGGACTTACTAAGTTACACAAGCTGGGCTTGACCTTGCAGTCCTTTACTTCAGCTTTCTAAGTGACTGGAATACAGTTCTGTGACAGGCATGGCTTTCACTGGTGTTTAATTCTATGGAAATTACTGTCCTAACATAATAACTCATCAAACACAGAGATAACCCCTCTTCTTTCCATGTACTGCTGAAAAACATCAAACATTCTATCTAATTCAGTTACTGTTGTTTACTTATTAACTTGGCTTCAAAAAAATTGACCAACTTTCTTCTCCAAGTGCTTTTGACGGCATAGGGGAGGGGGATAATTAATGAATGCATGACTCCTCTGCTACCAGAACGTTAAAATGCTAAAAAGTATAAGGATGATTTTAGTGGGCTCTACTACAAGAGCAGTTTGGATTAAGATGTCATGGGAAATAGAAAAATTAAATATATTCCAAGTTAAATAGTATGAGATTCAGTCTTGCTGTAATGTGGACTATCAGAAGTATTGCACGAAAGCCTTAGGTATCCAATAGACTATAGAAGAGTGTTTTCCCTAAGCTTGACAGTCTTCATGTATCATCGCCAGGTTGTTCTTGAGCCAAGATCTCAGACCTTCCTGTAAATAGGACTTTAAACAACACATGGTAATTTTCTTCCCCTGATAGTTTTCTTGGTAGTTAACAACTTTAACTGTCCACGTGCTTTTAGAGTGGGACAAATAGAATCCCTCCAGACTGTCCGAATGTTTCCTTTTCTTCCTGCTCCTTACCAAAGTCGATGAGAAATGCAAATCTAAGATAGTCTCTGGCTTAGGTAGTCATCTGCAATAAAATTAAGAGAAACCTCTGTATTTTATTTGCATATTTCATGGTTCTCCCGTTTAACTTCCTCTTTGAAGAGAACCATTAATGGTTCAGATAAGCATTGTTTACTCAGCCTGTACACAGTAAATGAAAGTGTTCTCTCCTCAGAACCATTTGTGTATTTCTGTTAACAGCATTTCATTTTAACGGGATAGAGTACACACCATTGCTTCTTTGTGGATAGTTTAGGTAGCACTGAGAAATACCTACATGGTTTACTAGCAGCCTGAGTAACTAAGTAGTGACTTGCTGGGACTTCTCTGCATCTGCCCTTTCCCCGTCCTTTTTCCAACACATCCAGATGAATAATATACTAAATCCTCCCTTGCGTGTGCATTTGACAGCCCTGGGCACTGTCTGGGTTAACAGTACACACATAAGCCATCATTGTTTGCATGATACACCCCATTGGGGGTATCTGGTTGAGCTGGATAGGCTCTACATGGGGGTTGTGGCATCTATAAGAAGATGGTGCTGGCAGCCATGTGGGACTCTGCCCATCACAGTCAGGTTAGTATTTTCTTGGGTTGTAGGAATGTTGGGCTACAGAGAGAGACTTTGGCTTAGTGCCTAAAGTGTTGTCTCCTCATGTCTGAGATATGCACTTGAAGAAATGTCTTTTTTGACTTGGGAAAGGAAAGCCATAAGAGTTTTAAAAAGACAAAGACAATGTTCATAAGCACTTCATTCATCTGCTGTGGCTTCTGAAAGCATGTCTCCATGTCCAGTCCCAAGTGTCCCAATTACAGAGCAGACTCTGTGTGACCCGTTAGGTTTTCCTTAGACAGTGGGATATGATCACACAAGACTGATTGCCCAAGTTTTATTTCAGCTCAGATGTGGCTAAATGCAAGAAATCACTTCCTGACACCTTTTCCCTCTAACTGCCCCACCCTAAAAATCACCATTTTGAAACAAATCCTGGGTTCTACAAATGGTCTGCCTATGTTCCAAGTTAATTTCGAGAGTGACTTTTTATGGCTAGTTTACAATCCTTAGAACAGCAGAGTTATGATGGAAACGCTGTGACATCCTAAGCTGTAACAAACGAGCTGTTCTTGAAGATAAATGTAACTTTGTGTCTGAGAACCTAAATATTTCCTTTCCAGATGATTTAGTGTATCTTTGTTCCTTTCCACTCTAAGCCTTTTCTTTTTGTACATCCCTTCATCTCTAAGTTACCTTTTTTGTAGCCCTGTTATATCAGTGTTTTGTGATGTTACAAAAAGCAAAAAGTGTGAGGTCAAATTTTCCATTACATAACTCAGCAGGAATGCCAGGGAACTTGGCCAAACTAAGGCTACAAAAAATAGAAATTACAGGAAAGATGATTCATTAGTCAACAATTGCCTTCCCAAGAAAATAGAATTAGTTAT
Organism: Ondatra zibethicus; assembly: GCA_004026605.1. Lineage (NCBI taxonomy): Eukaryota > Metazoa > Chordata > Mammalia > Rodentia > Cricetidae > Ondatra > Ondatra zibethicus. Next base: position 96,801 of record PVIU01003084.1, read on the forward strand.
ATGTAGTTGATTTGGGAAAGGGTATCAGTTCACCCATAGATGGGAGAAGGGAGTAGGGGCAGTATTTTATGACTGAATAGCATGGTTTTAAACTCCATGATATTGAAAATACAATGTCAGGGGAAAGAAGGCTCACTCTGTGCCTTGATTTCTCTCAGCACCTCCCTCCCCCCGTTCACCACATGTTGTTCCTAGCTATGATTTGATTTTATGCTAGAGAGACTAACCCTGGGTAAGAGGAGCTATAGCTTCTCTTCCTCCCTTTCCTCTACTGTCTAAGCTGGCTCTCTCCTTCCAGTTCACAGTAGGTCTCTTTCCTCTTCCCCTTTGATTTCTTTGATCATAAGGTCAAAATCTCGGTCCTTTCAAATATTGTAAGATTACTAGAAATCCTGGAACTTGTTTTTATTACATATTTAAGGTCCAAAATTATGGCATCAGATGGTAGAAAAAATAGCATGGAAGTTAGGGAAATCCCACAGACTCCTGACAGTCTTCTTAGAAACAGAACATTGTGATCATAGCACTCAGTGCTATAAATGCCTACTTATGGTGAATCTTCTTTAAAAAAGAAAAATCTAGTAAGAAAGCCAGCCAGTAGCAATACCCGGTAATAGATATGATGACTCTATTGTCTGACACTCCACTAACCATCCAGTAAGACCATGATTGTAATTAAATATTAGCCTATAACTCCAGCTATTCCCAGATCCTTGTGCACCTCTGGCTTACCAAAGAATGAAAATGTTAAGGCACTCTTGTTTTATTTTAAATCTTTGGAAATTGGCAATTTGTATGTGGTTTAGACACTGTTAGCTGTATTACATAATTAAGCACTCCTAACCATGCTGGATGATACTAAATTTACTGAAGAATTTTATTTCCTTTTAAGGAAAAACAGAAGAAAATATCAAACCAGTTTTTTTTTCTGTTTTGCCAAATAGTTGATAACCCAGTTTTATTACCATTTCATCCACACAAAGGGATTGACGCATGAGAAATAAACCTTTTAAAGTTACTTATACTTGGATGTTTCTTGTGCAAAGCTGAAGCAGGTCAAGGAAAGGAATGTACTGATAATGAGAAACCAAGCCAGAGTCCCCAGGACTGGAGAACTGGGACAAGTGGAACAAGTCTACACTCATCGCAGAAGAATGTGAAGTCGTGTTCTTCAGTAGCAAAAGACCTGTCTGTGAGAGCAGCGCATGGGGACAAGGAGTAGCATAACCTGCGCGAGTCATGCCCTCTGTGCTTCTGTCCCCACAGCTTGGCCCAAAGATCAGTGACAGACCACCCAGCAGAGGATGCTGAACTGTAATGATGGAAGTGAGTTCCAGGGCCTCAAATTGAAAATTATTATCCCCCAGTCCTCACGGCCCAGAGAAACCTCTTTTCAAGCATTTTCAAGTTTATTCTTTCCTCTATGCACCCTTTCACCCCACCACACATATACACACACATGCACAAACGTACACACGCCATACCACACCCAGCAAACACATACACCACACACACATACATACACACGTACACCTACATCATACACACACACAAGAAAAGGGCTTGTATAGAGAAAACTGTATACTGTTTTCTTCCCTTGTTTTGTCTTTTCAAAAATCTCTCAGTTCATGTTTCCAGATAAATTAAATAAAGGTTTTTATTATAAGAGTTTTATGGCAAAAGCCCAGCTCCAGGAATTCCAGTGGACCGGGTACTGCTAACTAGCTCCAAGTTGCAAATTAATGAGATGGAAGTATTTAACCAATATAGGTATAGTAAGAAGACAGAGGACCAGGTTCCTTAGCCCTGCCTTCCAAGGGTACTGACATTAACATCTAGGTTATATAGGAGAAGACTGAAGTAGTAGAGGATAAGAAGCATGCACAGAGAAATGGTCGAAGTCAGACTGAGGTAGAGAGAGCATTGAACAGGAGCTATAAGAAATACCCTGTTGCTGAATTAGCCTCCTTTAATGTCAAAAGCTGTTGATGCACCTATCATATCTGTTGCTCCTAGAAATCTAAAATCACAGGAGAATGATGCAAATCAAGGGTCATGGTTGCCAGTGGAGGGATATGCTCTGAGTTTCTCGTTGCACATCTGCAGGCCCAAGTCAAGAGTTGGTGCATTTTAGGAAAAGCAGCTTCTAAATCCTTCTTGCAATTTATTTGCTTAACTCCTGAATCTCAGTTTGTTCAAGCTTATTGCTGCTCAGCAAGCTCTAAGGTCTTCATTCTCTTATTCACAGCCCTTCTTCTCCACTGGACTATCCATGCCGGCCAGTAGATTCTGGTTATGTCACATGTGACATAGGAGACCGATTCCCTGCCCTCCTTACCATTTCCAGCCAGTCTCCACTCCTTTTATCCATCTAACTCTCCAACCATGTAGGTGAATAAAGACTTAGAGACTTCAAAAATTTACATCCCTAAAGCTTATGGAGAAATCTTTTGCTTTAAACGATACTAGAAAGTAACATGTTTGGGGGTGGGGAGACCTGTCTGGGTATGGTGATGCATGTCTTTAATCCTAGCACTCCAGAGGCAGGAGGATCTCTATGAATGCAAGGATATCCTGGTCTACATAGCAAGCTCCTAAAGAGCCAGTACTACATAGAGAGACCTTGTCTCAAAAAAAACAAAAAAGAAATCAAACTAAAATTTTTGCTCAAATCCTGTGACTTGAAGCAAATTTCTTTTGTTTAATAATGTGAGAGGTACTGACTGAGTACTTCACGTGTGCTAGGCGCTGTGCTAAGCATAATGGATACAACATAAACTTTGTCTTTGCCCTCATCAGATTTGTATTCAGTTGGGTAACGCATAGAGACACAAGCTTTAATAGGGGTTATATAAGCATTTCAATGTATATGTTTCAGAAAGAAGAAATGGGAGAAAGTTGAGTTAGAGGCAGAGAAGGCTACATTGTAGTAGTTGAGCTAAGGTTCCCACAATGGGCAGGTGCTAGCCAAGCAAAGAGGAAAAGAGCCTCATGATTGTAGGACGGCCTGTTCTAAAACACTAATGCAAGAGAGAACCTGGGAAAAAGAGCTCAGAGGCTGGAGCCCTGGAGTGGGAGGAAGGTAGAAATATAGCATCAGATTGAGCTAGACACTTTAGGCACCAGCAAGAATTTTATTTATTTATTTATTTATTTATTGCTTTCCTAATAGCAAAGATTAGCCATTTGAATTACACACACATACACACGATGCACACACACACAAGAAAGTCTCGGGGTTTCACTGTGTTGTACAGGATGGGATCTTAAGTTACAGACTCAAGCGATTCTCCCACACATGCTTTCAGAGTAGCTGGAGTCTAGGCTGCATTCTGGATAGAGTGAGCCACCATAAAAAGTGAAAAATATTTGGAATGGGGTTGGGTAGCACAATGTGATCATAGCAGTGTTTAAAAATGACTCTCATTGTTTCTCATCCATCAAGTGGGATGATCCAAGACAAGTTCAAGAGAAGAATTGACAGCACTTGCTTTCTCTCTGGATTTGTAGCATTGCAGAGTAGGAGGCTGTCACTTAAGACTTCCACTCTTCTGGAATGAAGTACTGTTCCCTGAAGGGAGAATTTGCTTCTGAGCAGATAAGCAGTGGTCCCACGTTTAGATTATCGATTTATGCAAGTGTAAATGTCACAAAGTCATTGTGAAGAGAGATCCATAGCTCAGAATATATGTTTAGGCTGGGACCTAAGTTGGGTAGCAGCTTACAGATATTTAAATGTGAACATGGATAAGCTTAGGAAGAGATCCTGGCTCCAGGAGAAAGGTCAAAACTCTGTCAGGCCACTGTAGCCACAAATGGTAAACGTGGAAATAGTGTTATCTGTATGTTAAACAGGTTGTGAGGAGTCTTAACAGAATACAGCCTACTATCCAGCTAGTAATAAGTGTTTGGTATATGGTAATTATCACAGCATTTAACAAAGTCTTAGAACCTCGTTCTGCGGGATAAGATGGCATTGGTTAACAGGAATGGAGTTCTAGTAATGAATGTGTGAAAGGTTAAACACGTGTCAGTAAGAGCTGAGAAAGGCATTGGCTTTCAGTATAGTATACCCATATATACAATTTCTCCCTAATTTTTATTTTCCTCTTGCCAACAACCTCCTATTATTCTCCTCCTGAAAAATCTGGGGTTTTCGTTTTCTGTAGATGAATCATTGGATCTCTGTACGCCTTGTGAGGCTGGGTAACCAGGTTTGTGGGTTTCTTATTGCTGCTGCAGTGACTGATTGATTTGCTAAGAAATATCTGTGTGTTCTTTTGTAACATTCACCTAAGGAAGGCAAAGCCATTCCATTTGCAGACAGCAGCTTTGTTGTGAATGTGGAGCGACCACAGAGCTGTGTAACACACTACACATGTCGGCAGGACTGTCTGGGCTTCTTGGCATTACTAATGATGGTAATGATCCCACTCCGTGCAGGCAGACCCTCCCTGCAGCTGGTGTCCTTTCTGCCTAGGGATGAGGTCATGCAGGGTGGGGGAGGAGGTGGAGCTGGAGAGGATGAGAGAAGAGAAGGGGAAGTTGTCCCTGTCTGCATTCTTGGTGGAAAATGGAAACATATTTGCCACATGCTTGCTTTGTTAATTTTTTAAGGAAGGGGAATTAAAAGACAAGGGGATAGTAAGGGATTGTGGGAAGGCGACAGATTGGCTCTTCCCCCGCCCCCCGAGGCTGCACAGCTGTCAGTATTCACGAACACTGCCCAGGAATCTTCTAGGACACTGGCAACCCTCTAAGTCCAGTCTCCCTGATATGTGAAACTGCTCAGAGCAGGAAATGCCAGCTGTTTAGATGTCATTAACTACTGTAAAATTGCCTAGACCGTGATTCTAGGCAGTATACTCCTTGTTCTGCTTCAGGTGTGATTAAACCTGGGATGTTCAGAATTCTCGTTCCTTGACTGTGAAGTTAAAGGTATCTGATCATGCTTCATCTTTATCAAAGTTGTCAGTGAAAACCAAAAAACACCCTTTCTGTGGTTCACTAGCAGTCCAGCTGGTGCACCACAGTACCATTTCTAGAACTTGCATACTTAGCACTTATTGGCCTGCAATGCCCTGTAAATTCTCAGCTTGGCACTGTTGTTATAGTAAGTAGTTGATGGAATTGCGCAGGGAGAGAGGGCTTAGGACAGAAGGGGAAACACTCCGGCCTGTGCGGAATCAGACCATCAGTCAGCCACTTGCCCATCTCTATTTTGGGCCAACCGCGACCAGGTGGAAGATGACACTAAAGCTTTGTAGAAATCTTCTGAATGCCCCACATGGAAAACAGGTCTGGTTCACTTTTGTGTGCTCAATGCTTCATCCAGGTTCCCCCACGTAGGGAGGGGTGAATGTGTGAGGAGCCAGTTTACCTATTTTCCACATTGTTAATAGCTACAGCAAGTGAATGTGGGGGGTCACACCTCTAAATGCTAGAGAAGGCGGCTGTTGTTAAGTGACAGTCCATAATACTGACTCCTGGCTTGATTTTTTTTAGAATGTACTGTAAATAATACTGTCCCCAAGTTGTCTTGTCAGCAGTAGGATGGGAATAAATGATCTCTTCTCTGCCTACCTCCTAGGATCATGTTTAGGGTTAAATCCTAAGGAACTGAAAGATTCATAGGTAGTAAGGGGTCATTGGGAATTCTATGTGTTTGTTTTTAAAAGAAAATAAAATGAATTTGTCAAAGAAGGTAATAAGACAACATTTATTAGTGCAGTTGTTAATCCATCTTTACCGCTTATCCACCTTTAATCCCAGCCCTTAGGAAGCAGAACCAGGAAGAGCTCTATAAACTCAAGGCCATTCTGGTCTACACTATGAGACCCCATCTCAAATCAAAACAAAGCAACTAGTGGGAACTCCCTGCTCTCTTTGTGTAAAGCTTTGATAACATGAATTCGAATTTTGTTTGTTAAAATATCTAAGTTACGAGGCATTCCTTTAAAACTACCCTTATCATTAGTAACTCCTGAAAACAGCAAGTTTCATTAAACTACTGATTGAAAGATTGAGTGACCACAAACAAAGCCCTAATGCTCTGTGTGTAAACGCTCTCCCCGTGGTTTGTGCCTCTCTACAGAGTGATTCAACTGCAGGTGTCCACTGGGAGACTGTTCTGTCCCCTGGGACAGTGCACTCCTTTGAAAGAACTGGGAGTTCCTCCTCCACTGTCCCACTGCCACCCTTACCAAATCTCCCACCTCTCAGAATTTGGGCATCTTTGTTTTCTAAGGGTCAGAGCCTTTGGTGGCTTTGCTTCAGGGGCCTTCCCTGCTCTTCCCAGAAAGGCATTTGTAAAAAAGGAGGGCATATATTTTGGCTGATAAAACAACAGAGCAGGGTTTTTGTTTCCATTTTTTGCATAGAGGTAGATCTTCTACATAATACTTCACGAAAGAACACTAGGCCATAGCTTAAGAGAATGAAGGAGTCACAGTTAATAATAAAAGAATGTCTGAGCCAAAGTGGTGTTAGATATATGGGTCAACTAGCCACATTCAGTTCTACTTTTGTCTGCATCGTCTTTTCTTTCTTAGCCTGTCTCACAAATTTAAGGTCCCAGCCCTGATAACCTAGCTCATAGAATGGGACTGTCTAGACCACACCACACACCTTTCATTGTCTGTTTACCTTGAAACTGAGCTATGACCTTAACTGGCAAGTTCACCTCTCTATCCCCAGAGTCTCCTCGTTTCTTCTCGTACCCTCAAAGTCATGGGCTCAGCAAGTAGTCAGTGGCAGCTGCCTTCAGCATTTGTTCAAGGTGGGTGGGGGAAGTGAAGGAATAGATAGAAGAGCTGCAAAGCCAGCCCTTCCCTGCAGCTGGAGCTAACCAGAGCAAGCTGCAGACACAGACAGCTCACTCCAATTCAGTCACTGGCCACCCTGGAGCCGTATGTGTGGGTGCAAAGTTACTGTGACACATTCCTCGTGGGGTGGGAGGGAAGAAGCTGTGCATGGTGGTGGAGATGCCAGATGGTTCTTAAAGCACTCTTGGAGGCTGTCACTTAGAGAGGGAAAGCAAAACACAAAGCAGAAACCCTTTCTTTTGGCCACCTCAGGTGCAGGAAACCGCAGGTGCAGGTACTGCTTCCCTGCCCACAGACAGCCCTGCATCCAGAATTGTTTAGCTCTGGACTTTTCTCCTACTTAAATTTACCTTAAGCTTCCTAAATTGTATTTTATTCTTTAAAGGAAATCTGTTGTGCAGAATTTTGTAAAGCTTGACATGATGGCCTAGAGTGGGCTAATTGTTTAAATATGGGCTTGGACAATTGTTGAAAAGTACTTTTGTTTGTATCATGGAATGTAAGTTACCACATACACAATAGTCTATTTTCAAACCTAAATTGATTTCATCTTAAAGGGATTAGCGGAACATCACAAAAAGAACATTAATTTTTGTAGGGGTTTATGTGGTGTATGTGTTTATGTATGTGGGGGGTTATGAACGCACATGTGTGTGGGTGGAGGCAAGAGGTCAACATCTTGTGTCTTCCTTAATTAAATTCTACCTTATTTTATGAGACAGGATCTGTCAGTGGCCCTGGAGGTCACTGACTGAGCTAAAGTGACTGCTGGTGAACTCTGGGGAGCCATTTATCCCCCATCTCCCCCCACCTGTGCCTCATGAGCTGAAATTACAGAATACACCTCAGCACCTGGACTTTTTGCGTGTATGTGGGTTCTGGGGTCCAAACCTCAAGTCCTCGTGCCTGCTTTTCAAGCGCTTTACTGACCCAGTCATCTCTTTGGCCCAAACATTAATTCTTTATGTCAGAACCAAAGTTGATGTCTAAACTCAGCTGGGAAAGACTTGGGAGCTTTGCCTCTGACTTGACTAGCTCTCTTGCTTTGTTTCACCTCTCCTTTTCACTCAGTGTTGGAAGCTATGCCTTTGGGAGCACGGGACTCCTCAGCATTAAGGCAGAGCAGCACGTTGCGACCATGCTAGCATCTAGACTGTTCTCTTCACTGATTTCATGCCCCTTCCGGGATGGAGAGAGGCCTGACTTTACCATGAAGCTCAGAACGTATAGAAAGGATGTTGGGTTTTTTTATTGTTATTTTTTAAATTACTCAGTGTTTCAGGGAAGATTTAAAAAGTATCAAAATGTCATACTTTTAGGAGGGACTTTCCCTTTTACTAACTTATTGTTCCCTCATTCCTAAAATATATGCAGTACAGTACGACAGTGTTATTACTTGAGGTAATGAGGGTGTTTGAAATTCAGAGCCAGAAGTGACAGTAGAGGATAGAAATACATACTATATCCCACTATGCCACCAGGCATAATGGCAGTTTAGCTTTAAGCTCCTTGGTGTCTTAAGCCAGAAAGAAAATGATTTCTAAATCACCAGACTCACCTAGCAAATTAAATTAAATTAAAACCATTTGTCCATTCATCTACCAACATTTTTAAGATTCATGTGCCATGCTCAGTATGAAAATATATAACAGTCTTAAAGTTGATATTAAATATGGTTCAATGCTAAAATTGGACAGTAACCTAATTATGAGAAGATTTAAATTAAATCACAAACATTTTAATGGTTTCCATTGTTTTTAGCATGTGTAAGTGTGTGTATGTGCATGCATGTGTGTGTTGTTGTGTTTGCAGGTATGCTTGTGTGTGTGTGTGGAGACTCAAGGTTGACATCAGGTGTCTTATTTGCTCTCTTTCCACTTTATATATTGAGGCGACCTGCCAGTTGGCTAGTCTAGGTAACCTGCCAGTTGGCTAGCCAGTTGCCAGTTGGCTAGTCTACGTAACTAGCTGGCTCCAAGGATCTCAGTCTTTACCTCCCAAGCATTGCTCTTACAGGTGGGCCACCACACCCGTCCAGCATTTACCCAGGTGCTACCTATCCGCACTGTGCTCCTCAGACTCACATTTTACCCACTGTGCCATCTCCCCAGCCCCTGATTTTTTATAAGAAATCTGTAAATGTCCTCAGATCTTATATATTGCTTCTGAAACGCAGAGTAGCTCCTCAAATTGAGTCTTTACAGTCAGAATTTGGGCAAAAGATAGCTTTGTAATTCCTTCTACCAAACTTGTCTTCACATGTTTTTGGTAGCAGAGGCTCTTAACAGTTATCTCCCCACACTCCATACAGAAAATACAGACAAGTGGTATTGATTCATGTTCTTTTTTTGTTTGTTTATGTGGTTATTGTTTGTTTGAGCTATACTCTCACAGTGTGGCCTAGCCTGTTGTGAATATTATGTAGCCCAGATTGACCTCAAACTAATAGCAGTCCTATTGTGATATAAATCTACTTTTAAATTGCATGAATATATTTATTATGAAGATAGGTTAGGGAGGTTAACAAAACTCTTTTCATAAATTAGAAATATGAATGAATGACAATTTCCCTAGCACTTAATTTTCCCATATTTTGTTGTAATTTCTTATAAATTCATTTTGATACCTCAATATACATCTAGACTAAGCTGTTTTAGCAGTTTAAAGGAGAAATGGTTAGTATTATATTCTGAAATAATTAGAATTCAAAAATTATTAATAAATGCTAAGATCCTATATTCCCAAAATATTTATAATATGTTAAACATTACTAATATATCATTTAATATTATGTGCCTTGTATTCATATTTGTTTTGTTAAGTTATATATTTGTGGTATAATTATCTTACATAATTATAGTATGTAATTCTTAGTACCATATTGCTACTAAGAAGCACATACAGTGTACCATTTGTCCTTAAATAGTAGGTAATAGTACCATGAAACATCTTTCATGTCTTAGAAGTTATTTAGAATACTAATGGGCATTACTTGTGACCTGCCCAAGACTTTGTGAGATGTTCTAGTAATTAGAAGTCAAGTTCAGTATCTTCTTGGCATGTATGTAAGTAATTCGCAAGTATGTTATGATAACAGTAGTATGTTCTGTTGTGGTTTTGCATGAGAAGACATGCTCAGTCCAAAAAATAATAAAAACAAAACTGACGTAGGGACAAGATGGCTCATCAGATGAAGGCACATGCTGCCAAGAACCTCCCAGAACCCAAATGGTGAGAGGAGAGAGTGCTGTGAAAGCTGTGCTCTGACCTCCACACGTGTGCCATGGCATGCACATACACACTGCCGAAGTGGAATTTAATTTTTTTTTTCTTTTTGGTTTTTGGTTTTTCAAGACAGGGTTTCTCTGTAGCTTTGGAGCCTGCCCTGGAACTAGCTCTTGTAGACCAGGCTGGTCTTGAACTCACAGAGATCTGCCTGCCTCTGCCTCCCGAGTGCTGGGATTAAAGGCGTGTGCCACCACCGCCCGGCAGAATTTAAAATTTTTAAAGAGCAGATTCAAAGCAATACCCCTCCTAGTAAGTAACATGTTTGTGAGGGATTCACATCTGGGCACCAGAATTACAAAGGTAACTTTTGTGCCAGGGTCTTTGTAGCACTGGTAGTTGTGTCTTGGATGTGGTTCCTAGAACCACATCCCACTGGAGGTGCATCTCATGCACTGTATGCTGTCATTGAGGTTGTATGGGCTGAAGTGAGTCTACTAAAGGCTTGTCTGTCTTCTTGGGCTCCAAACAGAAATGGGGGGCTGGTACAGAAAAGTGAGTCTCAGTCTTGATATACAAAGCCTACATCAAATTCTTAACAATGAAAATCTTTGACTAAATTAATGCTATGTTTCTCTGCCCAACATTTTATATTATGTTAGAATTTAGGGGCAGGCACCTAGCCCCACAAATTCATACCTGATCCTGTTCTTTAGATATATGAAGATCTTAATTATTTGTGCTTTTTTTTTCTAGTTCTACTCAAATACAAAGAAACTAAGTTAGACGCTAGCTAGGGGTAGGAAGGCTGAGATACGGAAAAACCGTAACATATGACTGAAATTTAGTTCGACTCTGAGATAAATGCTTATGGTAGACCACCCTGCATGTGGTTACCTACCAGTCAATATTGCTTGTTTTAGTCCATTTTGTGCTTCTAACAGAATACTACAGTCTCTCGAGTGTGTGTGTCTGTGTGTTTGTTTTTGTGTGCAAGCATATGCTTGTGTTAAACATACATGCAGAGCCCAGACATGGAAAACAAAGAAGGGTGCTGGTGTCCTCCTCTGTAACTGCGTTATTCAGTTGAGGGGGAGAAGTTCTTTCTGAACCTACAGCTAATAAGTTTTGCCTAGGCTGGCAGCCACAGTTGCAGCAATTTCCCTGTCTCTGTCCCTATGCCGCACAGGGGTTACAGGTGTGCCCAGTACCACTCCCAGCTTGACACATGGGTTTTGGAATCCAAACTCAGGTCAAAGTTTGCCAAAAGCACAAGCTCTGAAGTGCTTCACCAGTGAGCTGCTCTGACTTACAGCACGGTACATGTTTTTCTCACGCAGTTCTAGACGCCAGAAGTTTGAAGTCAGAATGTCAGCAAGGCTGTACATCCACCAGAGGCCCTAAAATGCTTGCTTGGCTTTCATAGCTCCTGGTGGCTGCCAGCAGTCCTTGGTGTTCCTTAGTTGTAGCAGTGTAGCTCTGCACTCTGTCTGCCTTTGCACTGACTGTTCATTCACTGTGTGTCTGTGTGACAAGTTCCGTCATCTTGTAAGGACACAAATCACTGGATTGGGGCCCACCATAACCCAGTACTGTTTTCGCTGAATCAGATCTACCATGATCCTGTTTCCAAATAAAGTCACATTCACAGATCTCTAGTGCATAAATGTAAAACAGAGCAGACAACTTGATACATGAGTGTTGTATTTATCTAGTCTCAAGCAAAACACCCTTGAGCTTCGCTTCCCATCCATTTGGCATGCTGAGCATTTATTTTCACTGTTGATGTCTTTCTTACCTGAAAAGCTTTCCAAGGCCACAGAAACCCTAACTAATCAATTTTGTGGTCACTGCCATAGCACTTGCTAAGCATGTTACATTTCATAAACTTGCCCCCTGGGTCCAGATTTTTGTTCTCTAGCATTAATATGCAACTTCCTACTAGAATCAAAGTAAATTACATCCAAGTGTTTTCAAGCATTGATTCTGGCCCACACTTAACTTCTCAAATCCTGTACTTTGTTCTATACATCTGAATGTTAGGCTTACGTCAGTATGTGCCACATTGTCCCCAGAACCACATTATCTCTTCTCTGTCCCACTTGAGCCTCCCTAGGATGCCAAAGGCTGGCCAGGAATCAGACACGGATACTTTCAAGATCATGCCTATTGATTTTGAACTCTTCCTTTACTAAAGTTGTGATCGAAGAGGGGTTCAAAGCAAACATCACCAACTAACTCAAGTACCACGTTCATCCTGTCCCAGATGTGATTTTTATGATTTGCACGATGACTATTTTAAAAGGAAATTGACTGTTTGCTACTAATAGAAGAGTTCACAAAGAAATCCAAATATCTGGATTTTCACAAAACTAGAAGATCTACAATATAGGAGCCATATTTCTTCATTGGCTGGAACTGCAGAATAGCAATTTAATCAGACAGAGCCATATATTCTTGCCTGTGTGTGGTTCCCTGTTCACATGTCCCACCTGGACCAGGATTTAGGAATTTAACTGAATATTCTCACTGATGTGGCATACTCAGGGGCGGGGTGGGGGCACATTAAACATACTCAGGCAATTGAAGGGAAGACCACTGGTTTCTTTCTTGTTGTAGAAAATTATTTTAAGGTGTGTTACTTTTGTTTATGCTGCATTTGTTTAACTCTATGAAGCTGTGTTTGCCTGTCTAAAGCACCTGATGTTTAATAAAGAGCTGCTTGAGGCAAGAGCAAGAAAGGAGAGGTAGCACCGGCAGGCAGAGCATATATACAGAGCATATATATATGGGAGGGATGAGAGAGGAGAGGAGGACACCAGGGCCAACCACCCAGCTACACAACACACCATGGAGAAAGAAGTAAGGTGTGCAGAAATAAAGATAAAAGCCCAGAGGCAAAAGGTAGATCGGATAATTTAAGATAAGACAAGCTGGCCAGAAACAAGCCAAGGCCAGACATTCATAACTAAGAATAAGCCTCCGTGTGTGGTTTATTTGAGCTGGGTGGTAGGCCCCCCAAAGGAGTAAAGAGTAAAACTTCACACAGCACTTCCTCTCGACTTTCCAGTGCCTTTTGGTGATTTCTACCAACACCTTCAAGCTCAACAATGAAATGCACACTTTCATCACACTGCCTGGATTCCCCCTTGCTCCCTTTCTCTGTAACACTTCTGCTGCTACACACAAGAACTAAATTGTTCAAATGTGAGAGGCAGTTTCTAATTTAGCCCCATGAGGCTCTGTTAAGCTCAGTTTCATTGTTATAGGACAAACCGTTGCAGAAATTACCACTGTTGTTCGCTAGATAGTCTCAGCTAGTCTTGCCTCTGTTGTCCTTTCCATGCTCTACCCTTACCCCTTGGCCTATAGGATTTTGACATCAGGCTAGAACTATCTTTATAGGAAGTTTATAACTCAGATTCTTACCAACATCCTTGTGGTCTTCCCTCAGAAGGTCTCTGATCAGCCCAGCCCTGATTCAGAGTCTTTTTGATCCTGTCCTGTTCTGATCATTTACTATAGTACCCAAAGATTTTCAGTAGAGGTCTCTTATCTCAAGTCCTGACCTCAGCATCCCAAATAATGCCTCTCTAGCTTCCCCTAAAATCCTTTGCATTTTCAAACACTTCCTTGGCTCTCCATTATCCACTATAACATTGGCATAGTCAGTCCATCCCATAGACAATCATATTCACTGTATCACCTGCATGACCACATGCTCTACAAGATACTGGGTAACTCTATAGATCATACTCTGGTTCTCTAGTGTATATAATCTGTTGATAGCACACCAGGTAGGCAGTAAGATGTTTCTTTAGGGAACGATGACTTGTCTTTAGGTGCAAGCTCTTCCAATCTTGTCAAATTAGTTTGAGATACTCATTACCTCACCAAGGAAAGGGGCCAATAGAAGCTCAGGCCTGTCAGGCTGTAGAACTGACTTATAATGGACAGAGTAGCTGCAGTTTCTCCAAATTTTGAAATATTACATGTTCTTTGGTAACACTAAAGTGTGTCCTGTGTTCTGCATCTTGTTAAAATTCTCATGATGTGTCTCCTTGTAAGACTGATGGCCTGCAGGCAGGGAACATGTTGTTGGTTATCTGTTACCAGTTAGCTCAGCTGGTTGAAATCCAAGGCTTTGGGATCAGGCTCCCCGTGAGACAGCTGGCTTCGTGCACAGCAGCCCCTGCCTGCCCCACTGTCTCATAAATGAGCGCACTTCATCGAGGAGCCATAGGTGTGAGCATGTCTCAACATAGCTTATCCTTTCTACTCCAGTCACTCTAACCTTATTCTTTTCATGGGGTCTGTGGCCTCAGCCTTGTTTAAAATGACCATTAGCCAGCATGGTGCTGAGCCAACTATAGCTCCTCAAATATCCTGGTGACCTTTCACTCACCTGGCCATCTTTTGAATCTTTCTAAACATTGTGAAAACTCTGGTTTAAAACCATAGTTCTCGAGGCTGGCTCCAAAGTGCAGTGCTAAGTGAGTATATTCTCTCCCTCATGTGTCAGAGTCCAGATAGCATGGAATTTATACTTCCCTTTTGCAAAGCCATTGGCTGAGGAGGTTGCTTGACTTCCTGTATTGTCTGGTTGGCAGAGGAGAACTGCTTCCCATATCTTGTCAGGCCCGGGCCTTGGTGCTGTTACCCAGTGCACCCAGCTGTCTCTCCCATGGCTCAGAGCAGGACACTGAGCAGAGCTGGAGATTTCAGAGACTCTGATAAGACTCTGCTTATGGAGTGAAACTTGCCCAGTTCCAGATGCTTATTTGGGTATGGTTTTAGGCTGTAATTCTTTGAAATGAAAAATGAAGTCACCTCCGCAAGTAGGCGGAGACAGTTTGCCAAATAGTCAAGTAAGGCAGATGTTCATTCTGGAATGTTTCTGCAGACTTCCCATTATCGACCTCCTATCCTTCCTGACAGCTTAGGGTGGTATACCCCAAATCCCAAACCGCTCAGCATTGGTTCCTCCGGCGTCAGATCAATACAGATTCCCAAAACAGGTTGGGAAGTCTCGCTCTATACTCTTTTCTCCTCTGTATTCCCAAGCACCTCACCACCGTCTCCATTCATTTTTGTTCCTGTCAGCCTCTGAAGAGCTGGCAGGAAAATTGCAGAGGAAGGCAGAAGATGTAAAATGTCTTCCCTTAGAGCTCAAAGCTTTCAAAAAAAAAAAAAAGTGCCTTTCTCTTGAGCCTTGGTGTCATCTGAAGCAATGAGGACGAAACCCAGGGTCCTGTGCAAGCTTAGAGGGGCAGTGTACCACTGAAGTATACCCATCCAGTCCTTCCCTGTTTGGAGAATGAGCTTGACTAAGTCGCTCAGCCTGGCCTTGAACTCAGTGATCTCCCTGCTTCCTTAGTGCTGAAATTGCAGGCATGCCCTAACATTCCTGCTTAGGGAATGAAACTGCCCAGTTCCAGATGCTTATATGGGTACGGTTTTAGGCTGTAATTCTTTGAAATGAAAAATGAAATAGGGGATGCTGTTCTTCCTGCCTTCTGACCTAGCTCACACTTGAGTGCCTTGTTCAGCTGGGACAGCAGCAAGGCATTTGGTACAAATTCATGGAGGCCCTGAGCAACATTCCTGTCATTGTCTTCAAGATTCTGTAGAGAGATAGGAAGGGAAGGCTGCTTTAGGGTAATTTCTCTGTTGCCTAGTCAGTACTGCAAAGTATGGCCTGAAACTCTGCTTCCCTGCTCAGTGAAATATACCTGGGAGTGAACGGCCTCGTGAGACAATCCGGATCCGTTCCCTGTCTAACTATAATAGGACAAGGTCTTCATCCCTTTTAAGGAAGTAAAAGTCCTTGTCATTTGTACCCATGGCTTCCTTTTAGCCTCTTGTCTCTGATCCATCACTTCTTACATCCATTTCTTTGCTTTTGGACTTTGAGGGCAGAGCTTTTTTCTCACCTGATATGTAAATAACACATTGCTAGACTCTGGGAAGATGAGGACAAAGGCTTTGCCCTGCTTAGATGTGGGATGTTGTTCAGAGGTCACAGACTCAAACAGCTGTGAGAACGAGAGTTCTGGGAGTGCACAGGAAGAGGAGGGCCCAGCAGAGGAGAGCTCAGTGCTGGGCCCACAGTGTCAGGGCAAATCAGAAACCCAGATTCTGTGTGTGTGGAGGGAGGGTGTGCTAGCAACTAATTCCAGTTCTTCTAATACATTGTGTGGGCCCAACAAAACATGTATATGTGCTGAATTCAACCAGTAAACCTCCAGTTTACAAAATGTGTTGTGGTTAGTGAGGTAAGTCACACATGTATGAAGTCATTAATTTAAAATGCAGCCCGCATGACTCAGAGCCTCAGTGTGTGGCATCGGAGGTTTCCAAAGGGGAAGTTCAGAGAAAGGAGGGCTAATGTGCTCCGGCCATGTGACCTCAGCCATGTTCAATGTGGCAATGGTGTATCCTTAAGGAAAGGCATCACAACGGACACTCTTTCCTCCTTACCTACACACTACTTGTTGACTTTCCTCCTTACCTACACACTGTCAGCTTTAAAGCCAGCTCCCCCTAGGACTTCACTTGTGCTGCTTGCTAACAACTCACCCTACTGCTTCCTCTCACGTTTCTCTTCTCCCTCCAATAAGGTTTTTCTCTTTATAGAAAGTATAAAGTTGGCTCCACTCTTAGTAGAGCAGTCTTCTTGGCCAACCATGAAGAATTTGAATGCATTATTACTATGTATTTGATGACTGTGCTGTTAATGGTAGGATAGTCGTTATCATCTTAGGAATCATCAGCCTGTATCTGAATCAGATTCAAAGTATGGCAATCTTGCTTTCTTGGTGTAAAGTCCTCTTTTCTCTCCTTTTTGGTTTTTTTTTTCCCCTTTTTTTCGAAACAGGGTTTCTCTGTATAACAGTCCTGCCTGTCCTGGAACTCATTTTGTAGACCAGGCTGGCCTCAAACTAACAGAGATCCACCTTCCTCTGCCTCACAAGTGCTGGGATTAAAGACGTGCGTGACCACTGCCTGGCTTTTTTCTTTTAAAAAGAAATTCTATCCAATATTAGAGACTTATAAGCTTCTGCCCCACACTGTACAATTATTAACCATTATTCAGATCAGGACATGCACTTCTCCAGAGTCATCAGTAAGGGTCACTTTAATTGGGAAGTTTGGTTTCTCATCAAATTTTTTTACGTGGTAACCTTGTTTTATTTATTTGCTACAGTTTGCAAGGTTAGGAGAAGAAAAGAAGTCATTAGCATAAAACTTCACCAAAACTCTGGCCATGGGGCAGAGTAGAAAACTAATTTTGGAAACACTACATTTCTCCTTTCTGTAAAATGGGCCACTTCACAAAGATGGCCTGGTGGGTTCTGTTATTTGCAAATAGGTGTAAGTCTAACCAAATGTGAAAATCATGCCACATGTTCCCGCAGACAGCCAGTACTGAGTCTTCACACTAAGGGTGAAAAAAATTGCTTCTAAATTCTCTCAAGCCTCAACTTCAGCTTCTAGAAGCAGCAGAGAGGGGACATTGTTTTGTTTTGTTTTCATTGTGTCTCTTCCCTGAAATCCCAGAAACAATGGAGATTTTGAAAGTGAGTCTGAGGTCTGCTCTTTAAACCTTCAAGGGCTCTTTCCTTTTAAGGCTGCTGAGCTGTCTTCTGGAAATGTATTTGGGGTTTAATGGATTGGGAAGGAGGAGGATGTATCAAAGTAAACATTTCATGAGTTTCTGCTTTGCAGTTTAACTTACTAAACAGACAGAAACCTCTGGGTATTTCCTGTGTATCTTAAAGGACCAATTTGTCACCAACTCCCAGCTTCCACTGGCTTTTTCCAGCTTCCCTTCCCAACAACTTCACACACACAACATGCTGCTGCCACTGCCGCTGCTCCTTTAAAAAAAAAAAAAAAAAAAAACTTTGAAAATGCTCCTCAGGTGTGGGACTGCTGTGTGCTTGCCAGCACTGTGCTGGATTAAATGTGCTGGGGCTTGTTGACTTCGTTTATGGCGGAGCTCGTTTTCATTCTTTAAGTTTTAATAAATACAACCCAGTATTAGATTCAGAGAACTTACTTAAGGTCCTCTTAATTCTTCGTGGGCTTGAAGGGCCTGGAATGAAGGAAGGGAGCCACTGATCAAAGACTTGGAAAATACTTGCAGTCCAAATGGCACTTATGAATTCCATTTGGTGCTCTTCTTCAGCGTCACAGTCATTGAGGGCAGACTGCGAGTCATACTCATGCATAAGAATACTTCTAGTAAGTCCATGCTGATTCTACCACATATGACTCATTTAACCAAAAAGCTAATTTTTAAAGAAATTCTGCTGAATTTTCATATAGTAAATAGTTTGGAAGTAAAAGGTTTGAATCAGAAACAATGAATCTAAATAAACAAACAAATAGAATCCTGATACTGCCTGTGCAAATATATCTACAAATATATGTTATGCACACACACAAGCCAAGTGCAGAGCAGAGTCCTATGCTATATATTATGTATTATAAAGCCTAACAGAAAACTTCTTTTTAGCTTTAATATGGTCTAATAACGTGTGAACGAATATACTATGGGGCATATAGACAGTAATGTGATGGAGATACACACTGAACAGTTAGTATAATATTGTACTGGCAGCTGACTATGGATACAGTCTTATTGCTCTTCAGACTGTGACCTGATGCTGTGTGTATCAGCACCAAAGATGCAGATTTTTCAGGCCGTCCATTACCTACTAAATCTGAATCTCTGGGGTGGGAATGGCTCATATATCAGCATGAGCCATTCTATTAAACTGCTGGATTTTGACCCTGTAACTTGAAAACAAATACTCAGAAGTCTTCTAGATGATTCTAAGGCATACTTTAACCACCACAGAGAGTATGAGGAACATATATAACTTTTACTTTTAAAGAAATTCTTGCCTATTTCATCATAGCTGGATTCTAACTGGTTCTTTTGATACTAGGGGCTGGCAGAGCTGTTGTGATTTTCTGTGGTCCATATACAGAGCTCAAAATGGCCTTCTACAGCTCTTCGGAGTCAGTCACTCATTTATGAAGTCAGTAACAGAAAATTTAGTATGTTTCAAGTAGCAATTACATGTTTTTCTCCCTCCAGGGGTCTCAGTTGCAAATTCATATAGAACTACAGTGTTGTGTTTATGTGGGCAGTCATTTGCCATGTGGTGAGCTTAGAAACAGACTGAGTGAATGTTTAGGTGATGTCGAGGGTGGTGGTGATTAAAGAAAGAATAATGTGAAGACTGTTCCCTAGGCACCCGGGGTCCCTGTGAAACTCTGAAATCCTGGGGCACAGTATGAAGACTGTTCCCTAGGCACCCGGGGTCCCTGTGAAACTCTGAAATCCCGGGGCACAGTATGAAGACTGTTCCCTAGGCACCCGGGGTCCCTGTGAAACTCTGAAATCCCGGGGCACAGTGTGAAGACTGTTCCCTAGGCACCCGGGGTCCCTGTGAAACTCTGAAATCCCGGGGCACAGTATGAAGACTGTTCCCTAGGCACCCGGGGTCCCTGTGAAACTCTGAAATCCCGGGGCACAGTGTGAAGACTGTTCCCTAGGCACCAGGGGTCCCTGTGAAACTCTGAAATCCCGGGGCACAGTATGAAGACTGTTCCCTAGGCACCCGGGGTCCCTGTGAAACTCTGAAATCCCGGGGCACAGTGTGAAGACCTACTGTGATAGGACTGTGTTCACAGGCCTTCCGACCTTGTTTACTCCAAGGGTGTTCTGCTTCCAGACAATGTTTTCTTTCCTCGAAGAAACATCTGAAAATATGTGCCCCACATGGATTTCTTGTTCAGGTGCAATTTATGTGCTGAAGAACAAGCATGGGATATGATTATGATTTCCACTGAGACACACTCACAAAAAATACAAGAGCCTTACAACCGTAGTTCTGCCAATGTTTCCAAATCTCATCTGTGAAATGAAAACATTTTCTATGGTCACAATTTGACCCAAACAAGGGGTTCCTTATTTAAACAGAGTGAACTGGGTCATTGCTCCCTCTTTTCAGCACTTCTCAGCAATTCTGCAAGTTGCCAAGTTACCATGGGCTTGTTTTTCTGCTGCTGTGATAAAGCATGGCAACCAAAGGCATCTTAAGACATGGCAGCAAGAACAGATACAGCGTGGCAGCCAGAGCAGGAAGCTGAGCTCACATCTTCAAAGCATAATCATGAAGCAGAGAAAGCACTAGGAAATGGTACTAGCCTTTTAGTCCCCAGTGATACACTTTCCCCACAAGGCCACTCCTAAACCTCCTGGAGCACTGAGGGGAGGATACAAAACCAACTGGGGACCAGGTATTCAAATGCCTAGGAATCAGTCAGGCCCCCACAGCCTCCACTGACCCTGGAACTGACCCCTGTCTGTGGTCATCCTCTTGGTTATCTTCACTCCTGTATAGTCAGCAAAATAATAACCAAACCATTTAGGAACCGTGCATGGTGCTGTGTGCCTACAGTCCCAGTTTTCTGGAGCTTGAGCCAGGAAGATGACATGGGCTGAAGAATTAACGAGGAGAGTCACTTGCTTTACCTTCTAAATATTCTAAATAGAGATCCAGTCACTCAGGGAGCTGCCTTTCTGCTCTACAAACCCAGTTAATTTTAGCAAGAACCCACATGATTCTAGCTGATCGGGTATTTTCGACTTACAGCTTTTTCTCTCAAGGCAGAAAAATGAATGTATTATGTTAAAGGTTAAGTTAACATTCCTTTGAATCTAGATTAATTTCTTCTCTTCTTCCCTTTCAGAGAAAGGAACATAGTATTTTATGGCAGTCTGGATGTTTACCATGTTGGGGCTGAGTGATTAATGTTTTCCTGAAAAGGCTTAGTTATGAGAATAGGATGGAATTAACTTCTTCTGAAGGGTTACTTGTGGATGTCTTGCAGACAGACTGTCATCTGGCAGCCATGATTCAGATGAGCCAGCTGTGGGAAAGGACATGCGATTAACTATTCACCATGAGAATACACATCATGTGCTTGGCTACAGGGCACTTGTTACCTGTCTGGAACCTCAAATGACATATTCACGACTGGACTGTGGGTGTCTAGAACAATAACAAAGATAAACAAGCACGCCAGCAGAGAGTGCACTATCAGAGTTCCGTGGATTAAAAATATAAAGACACTGTTTCTGTGAATCCAAGCAAAGTTCAACTTGTTCTCACCCTCATGCAGCAGGTGGCGCTGTGAAATAGAGGGATATGATAGATCAGGGACCAGTTGGTGTTCTACAAATCCAGTCCTGATATTAGCAAGTATCCGCATGATTTTGACCATATATTAGTTGCACACTTGAAAGTCTCCTTAAAAGTCCAGCATCTCCACATTTTTGTTCACTTTAGTTTCTCATCTTCTGTAAGGAACTCACACACAGCCATTAGCTGAGTGCTCTTAGTATTAGCGGAATCAGCGATGACCTTCAGAAGGGTGCAGCTGAGTTTCCACACCTGGCTGTTAGAATAGAGCCTTTCTTCCATCTGGGGAGAAAGCCACAGTTCTCCTGATCCAGGTGTAGACCTTTTTACCCCTTCTGCTTGGGAAATAATCTATTAACTTCTTGAGTGAATTATCTTGTTTGTGCAACACTCTTACCCAAGCCAGCCATTTGCTGCCTACTCTAGTCTAGACAAGCAGGTGGATAAAGGAAGGAAAGGGATCACCCATTGTGTGTGTCAGATTTTTCTTTTTAGTGAGACAGTTTACCCTGCTTCAGTGAGTATGTGTATGTTTGTGTGTGGTGTGCGTGTGTGTGTGTGCGTGTGTGTGTGTGTGCTTGCATTGACATAGCAGCCAGTTGGAACAGTGGCATAGTCAAGAAGCTAGTGGCTCCTTTAGACTGTGGTCTCCTGGGGTACCAGACAAGTTTGTACTCCTAAGAATGTTCACTGCTGTTTCGCAGACATTAATAGTTTCCTGGCACTGCCTCTCAGGAAATGTCGTCATGGTCTGGAGGAACCAATAAAAATACATCTAACCTGTTTTGACAGATCTCATTTCTGCAAGAAATTTCAAATTTTGGGGTGGGGGATAGAATAGAGAACTAGTCCGTTTAGAAGAGCATAATGAGAAATAGCAGGTTCGCTCTACAAGAGCGAGGAACAAGTGCCCTGGACCTGAGAGAGAAAACGTAAAGCTGCCCAGGTCATTTTGACAAACTGATAAGGCAGTTTATATCTGCTGTACAGTGGGAGTGTGAGCATGCTCTCTCCTGCTCTCACTCCCTCCCTCCCCTATCACAATTAAAGCACACTTCTTAACTCTTTTGATCCTCAGACAGAAAACTCATGCATTAAAATTAACAGCATTTGGTTTTGGATATACACTTGACCATAAAGTCTGTAGAAGAGAGGCCTTGATTTGGGTAATTATTGCCAAATGGCTAGTACTAACTCCTCCGGGCTCACCTTTGTTATGGCGAACCTCATTAATGTGAGAAACATTGACTGTTGCCTGTAGAATGGGATTCAATTTGTGAAGGAAGGGAGTCAGTTGTTTCTCCCTTGAAAGTTTTGGGGAACCTTTGTCAACATAAAACTGAAAGAGTGTGAAGCATTTAGAACACAGCTGATAGAACAGCGGTAGTACAGTTGTGCTCTCTTCTCATTGGAAGTACTCTTTCTTCATCGTGCTAGAGCTGGGTTTGCACACTGTGCTCTTTCTTGAGACTAGAGTTGAAATACCACGGCCTTCCTCCATGTCAGTTTAAGTTTCTGCCTCATATACCACAACGCAACTTAGATATTAACTTAGGGAATGCAGGCCTCCACAGCACCATCAGTAACTGAACAGATAGTGTCTCTCTGTATGGTTTTCCTTTTTAAACACCTATATATTTTCTTCTTTCTGTTTGTTTTGATTTTTAGTTAAAGTTCTTTTTTATAAAAGGAAAGGTTTATCTGAGGGTTTTTCTTGTGGATGATGATATTTTGTCATTTTTATTTTGCTTTTCTGAGACAGGATCTTGTATAGCCCAGACTGTCCCACAACTCATGATGTAGCCAGGGATGTCCTTGAACTTCTTCTAATCTACAGGCCTATGCCACCACTTCTGGTGTGTCCTCATTTTGTAAAAGAACGTGCTCTTTTACTTAGACTTGCATCTCCAGACTTCCACTTTTTAGCTTCTCTCCCGTTTCAAACTATCAACTTATGCTGGAGAAGCAGAGGGCGAATGCAGTACTTTACCGTGATTTTCTCTTATTCCATCCATAAAGACGCTGCTTTTCTCCAGCTAGCTGGGCGTGATGGGGCAATGTGCCAGATGAGCAGAGAGTAAAGGACATGGACCCTGACCTCCTGTTCCCTGCAGAACTGCCTAGGTGACAGTCAGTTCCCTGCCGCCAGCCTCTCCCTCCTGCCATGGCTGGGCCCATCTGCAAGAGAAGGAGGAACAGTGGGCACTGTTTCCTCCCTGCAAGCCTGCCTAGGTTGCTAAGCATTCACTAAAACTTTCCAGAAAGAAGGAAAAAGGACATCCAGAAAAGGCAAAGGCACGAGGTTTCTATGCTAACGATGTTCTGGAGTCCAGGGTGGAAGCCAGGCTCCTGATTCATCTTTTTAGTCCGTGTTTAATCCTTCATTTCACAGGACTCCAAATATACCCTTCTTTAGATCAGACTACTCCTCTTATGTGGTCCTTGTCCAGTGTTCCCTCCTTATTTCCAGTCCCTGCTGCTCTTCATGTTTTGGTGTCTTCCTCTCACCTGCCTGTGGTTCTTGGGTTCCTCCTTGAGAGCTTACAACTTAAGAGGAGTAGAGTTCAAAGGACTCAGAGGAAAGGGGCACCCAGCTGCATTATTTCCCCACTGTGAACCAGTGACTCTTCTGTTGCACACCCTCCACAAGGCTTTGCTATGTATGATAATCCAAGTTTTGTCATTTGACATCTTGATCCATAGACCAAAACCAAATATTGACACCTCCTACCAGCAGAGGTTCATAGGGCCATTGGTCCCTGTGACCAGCTAGTGAGAACAGTGTCATCTTTATAGTCTTGGAACTGTTACCGCAAGTGAGCAAGTTGAATGCATGACCCTGTTTGAGTGTTGTACTGATTATATTTTAGAATTAGGCACTAAAGTCTTAACTAAAGTACTACTAACTGTGAACCTAGATCTTTCACGCCAGTTTTCTGAGCTCATGGATTATCTGCATTATGGACCGCGTCTAACACTGATAGACTTTCCTCAATGCCACCTGTCCCAGTTGCTTCTGTGAATTTCTCAGTGCCAGTTTATGCTTGAGTTTGGCCCTGGGAGCTTGGAACAGAGTTTTCTTTGGTCCTAACTCCTTGGCTTCTGGTTTCCTCTTGTGACAGATTTCATTGGCCCAGAGTTTTCAGCAGTGCACTTGCAGTATTTTCTCCACCGTCCAGCTCCAGCATCTAACCTCCAACCGTCTGATCATACTGCCTCGCCCTGCCTCCAGATGACTCGGGCCTTCCAAAAGTGGGGTGGCATAGCTAAGCTAAAGCACAGGAAGTGCACTGGGCAGGATGTATCGCTGTTCTCCTGTAATAATGTCTCCTCATTTTTTTATCTTTGCCAAAGAATACAAAGTTTTCCATGTCAAGGAACCTGTGACAGTTCAATTGGAGAAACGATCATCTTGACAAGCAACGGTGGCCATCTCTGTGGCAAATACTTAAGAAAACAAGCTAAAGAAAGAAATGTGTATTTGGCTCATGGTTTCAGACGCCTCTTTTATGCCTGTTGTGAGGCATGTGTGTAGTAAATCAGAGTTGCTCGTGCCTTGGCAGTCAGAAATCATGGAAATGAGACACCGCAGTGACCAGCTTCCTCCAAGCCGGCCCATCTGCCAATGTTTCATTCATGAATTGACTAGAGGATTAGTCCACTGATAGATGGAGTTACACCCTTAATGACCCCGTGACCTCTCAAGAGTCCCCTCAGCTGGCAACCAAGTCCTTACTACATAATTTTCAAGGTGCATTTTTAGGTTCAAACTGTAGCAAACTCTCTAGCCCGCCTAGTCTAACTGGTCACTGAAAATTGAAGCAGAGTATATGAACATTAGGGGAAAATAATAATGCTGGCACATGTGCGAATAGCACTTCTGAAAGGATTTTTAGATCTATGTAATTTACATATCTTAAGTCATAATAGAATCAAAGTATAGTTAATATATATGTTCAAAACTAGAAATTACCCAGCTTCTTCTATCTGCCTACTAGTCATTAAGAACCTTTCATGGAACAAGAAAAAACTGCTGGGCCTGGAATCTGCAGGTATGCAGTCCCAACTATTCAGAGGACTACGCAGGAGGACAACAAGAGACCTCAGTTTGATACCTGAACCCATATAGTATACACAGAAAATAGTTTTTCTCTGATCTCCACACATTTTCTGTGGTGTGCAGAGGGACACACACATAGAAATAAACAAAAATCTAACTCACAACATTTTAAATAGAAAATAAAAGCAGCTTGGGATATAGGTCAGTGGTAGAACACTGTGCAACCTGCGACTGCCTTGGTGCGGTGAGAGCAAAGTTGCACTGCAGAGGTTGAACCATTCACCATCAAGTACCTTACAGTTAACATTCGCTGGATTGGGATAACAAAATGAAGCCAATGTGTACATTTAAATACAAATGTGGTAGCTTCTGTCTGTAGCTCCCTTAATACTGGAGCCGAGGAGCTTTGGGGAGCAAGGGTAGAGGGGCCCTTGTGGGCTTAGTGTAAGAAAAAGGAAATCTGGAGTTCTTTTTCCTTCAGATTCTCAGCTGAAACCTGAATCAGGAACTCTAGCCTGTGCAGAGAGGGGATTCTGTAAGTACCTCCATTGGTGCGTTTTGTCAGCCTTTCTCAAAAGCTGGAAAGTTTCTTTGCTAAGTACCCAACTAGTGGTCTTGCTACTGTGACGGCCAGGGCTCACATTCCAGCAAAGAACAGAATGCATGACGGTCCTCAAGACTTCCCATTTGATCTTCTGTGGGTTTTGGCACAAGAAAACTTTAAGAACCTCCTCCTCTTTAAAGCTTGTGTCCTTTTCCCATTAAAATCCCTAGAGTTCAGCACTCATTATTAGCCAGCTTTCTGCACTTTGGTTGCACACCAGTGTTCTCACACATAGAGGACGTAATGGTTTTCTTGTTTCTGTTCAGGGGGCCATGGTGCCCCATCCACTTTTTCAGTCTTGCATGCATAAAAGCAAGTCATCTTCCACCATTAACTGCAGTAAAGGTTTGTAGAGGCTTTTTTCCCTTCCTTTCCCTCCTCCACAACTGGAAAATATGAGGCAGATCCTGTTTATATGTGTAACCTCCAAAGGAGCTGATATGCTGTTGCCGTTAAAGATCCAGAGCTCTTTTCCCGGCAGCAGCATCTAGAGCTCTAAATCTGAAGGCCCCCCTGGGCCCTGCAGGCAGACAGGAGGCCTGTGTAGCTTTCCCAGGGCTGCTCCAGACAGGCAAAGCTTGCTTCCGAGCCTCCTCACTGCACTCTGGGGATGACAAGATCTGAGTTGTGACTTTATTAAATATTCTTTAAAATCTGTTTTCCAAATGTAACCTAAATGCATATGTATACCACCTTTCTTCCACTATTTGTTCTATGAATGTCTTATCAGGGTCCAGAAATCCTTTTACAAAGTCGTTCTATAGCCAATACGTTTGGCAAGTTGTATAAAAAAGCAAAAACAAAAAAAAAGACTTTTTTTCCCTTAAAATAAGTGCAAACTGTACTTTGAAATGTATATGTAGTTTTTTTTTTCAGTTTAGTTTCTAATCTTTTTAAATCTTGATTCCTATGCCAAATAATTTTATTTTTCTTTTATAAAATGACTTTTATAAAGTTTTGTTTATAACCTCTGTATCTCTCATGATTTATTTCATTGGTTTTTATTAGTTTCTCTTTGTTTAGTTTGCCTTGGGGACAAGCCCAGATTCCCCTAACAGGGATATTAGTTGATAGAAACCATTGAAACCAGAAATGGACAGCCTGAAGCACTCCCTAGCCAGCATTTGCTAGAAGAGGCAACATTAATGCAACATGGTTACTTAACAAATAGCAGACTTCCAGTAAACTGGTGCCTGCGTGCATGGGTGCATGTGTGTGTGTGAACTAGAGGTCTATGTTGGGTATCTGCCTTGATCCCTGCACACCTTATCCTTTGAGACAGGGTCTCTCACTGAACTTGGCACTCACTGATTAGCTAGACCAGCTGTCCAAGGTGCTTTGAGGACCCTGTCTTATCTTGCCTTTCCCCGTGGCTAGTGTTACAGAGCGATGCCACCATGCCCTCTCCACTCCCCACAAACTCCACTCCTCACACTTGTACAGCAGCCCCTTTACTGACTGAACCATTCCCACAGGCCCAAAGTTTCTCTTTTTAATTCTAGGGTTGTATTTAGATTTTTAAAAGTATTTTAAAATAATACTTTAAAGTATTTAGAACTTTTAAAGGTTTTATTTCTTTAGAAGTTTTATTATACTTCTTCCTGATAGTTAAGCGCTGACGAAAACATGTTAGAGCCTGTTATAAATGGAGGACTAAAAGGTGACACAATTCTAAAACCATCTGACAACTAAAGAGAAAGGAAAATAAGAGATGTGACAACATCTTTGAGAACGTCGGCCGGCCAGCCGTTCTTATGTTGTTGAAACCGGAAGTCTGGGAGAGAAAACTTAGAGATTTAGTTATAGTTTAGTGCTGGCTCACAGGTGAGTGGCACTAGGGAACAGGCCTGAGAACCAGAATTCAATTTCCAGAACTCATCAGCTGGCCAGAGTAAATCCTCTCCCAAGAATTGTCCTCTGACCTCCACACATGTGCTGTGGCATGCATACACCTCACACATACACATATACTACACAGAGAGAGAGAGAGAGAGAGATTTAACATTTGGAGGAGTCCATTTCCTGCTATCCTTGTATGATATTCCAGAGATTTCCATCTACCTGTCTCCTGATCACCCCCACCAAGATGGCAAACTCCAACTTATTCCTAAGTGAAGCATAGCCTTTCCTCTGTGGGCAAGGCACATAGGATGAAGCCAGACTTGTTCATTAGCCTGAGCTTACTTGTAGGGCCAGGTACTTTTAGAGTGATTTTTTTTTCTTTTTTCTTCTCAGTATATGTATTTGGCAGGGAGAGTGGAGTGCCCTGAATGGCCTTTCAGTGTGCGTGGATATTACATCATTCTGTCCAGGGCCTACTTACTCATTCTGTGCTCCTGCTCCTGGCTGATCTGAGTTTCTCCTTTGACTCCCTACTCCTGCATTTCTTTTCTAATTTCTTACCTCCTCACTACACATGAACTGAGTGAAGCAGTGTCTAGAATATGAAATAAGTTATTAGGAAACAATCTCATAATGTGATAGCAACTCTTCTGTGAAGGTAATTTATAGACTTAGAGAATTGCAAACTAGTGGGAACAGAATCGGGGACCTGTTAGTGTCTGACCTTGGGCTGATCAGCTCTGTGTGCCATAAAGAGGGGTATCTGAAATGTTGGCCCCTTGGAAATCATTTCTAATCAGCTCTCCAGGCTGTTCCGGTTTGGAGGCTGTCAGACCTCACTGTGAAGACAGAGTGCTGTGCTGTCTCTTAGATCCCTCCTATGTAAAACTCTGTGATCCTAGGCCTCTTTCAACCACATGGTTTTGTGCAGAGCCAATGCTTCCTGGAAGGGCACTGTTCCTTCTGCCATATGAATGACTAGGGAGGATTATCTGTTAGTCATCCTGCCTGGAGAACCCTAAAACTATAACCAGTCATTTTGATCAGAGTTAAATACCAGGTTTTATCCGTGTTGTTTGCTTTAACTCTTACTGTGTGCTTCTCTGCCTCTGTACCTCTGATTTCCCTGTTCCAATTTCTCAGGTGCTTTGCATCTTTCTGAAAGAAGCTATACTGCCAAAGCAGAAACTCAGCGGTCCCTGCCCTTTTTAATACATACGCACCAACATTAGCATTCTCTGAGGGCTTCTGATGAGCAGCCATTGTCAGTTTTGTGCTTTGCCGTATTTCTCTTCCATTACAAAATATTGTCTAATTTGTGAGGTTGCAGTAGTCCTCCACTTGCTTTTGACATGCTTTCGAGGTTTCTTCCACCCACTGGCTGTCAGTCTAATGAGTTATATTTTCCTAGATACTTGTACTTTATCATTTTTTGCCAAACTGAACTCCGTGTACTTTACTATCCATTTTTATAACCTCCATGGACCCACTAATACTGTTTGGCTTCACATCTTTCTCTCCTACCAGCTGCACATTTAGTGTTGTCTGAGGTACTTGTTAATAGATTGTTTACTCACATGTTCATGCTGTTAATAAAGCTGTTTAGTAAGCCCTTTCAATATATGCTGGGCATAGCTAGGCTAGTCAGTGTTTCATGACTTTATTATAGATCCTTGCTCATCACTATACCCAATATGGTGAAGGATACAACAAAGGTTACTTTTCAAGTTATAATTTACATAGGAAATGCCTCTTCCCAGAAGATACTTTAATGTTCCACCTGAGAAATAAAAACTCATTTAGTTGGCCTTTGCATACAAGGCTGGTCAGGGTACACTTACATAAGCTTGTTTGCAGATTCGCATTAGGTTTCCCAAGGTCGCAGACAGCTGTGTTTTGAATTTGTATCCTTTGAAAGAATAGGTGCTTGGATAGCTCTTACTTGGCAGCAAGACCTTAGGAAAATAAGAAATTCCCATGTGTTGGTACTTCTGAGTTCATAGCACACACCCTAAGTAAGTTCCCAAGCCGTGATGCATGGTAGTTTGTCTTTGTAATCTGTGAAACAGAAATGTTTATTCCTCACTTGAATCTCTTAGGACAACAGCCAAATGCAAAAACAGAAGCTGTCAACAAGGTGTTTTGGTTTTTATTTTTGTTTTTGTTTTTTTAAGGTGTTTAATGGTACATAGCTGGGTGCAACCTTCCAGGAGCTTATAGAGCTAGTTCAAGGAAATAAGTTTTGAGGTATGGGGAATTTACACAAATGAATAAAAATAACATGAACGGTAGAGGAATTGCAAGGTTGGCTTCATTTCTAAGGCAATACCTTAGAATGTGAATAACACAGTAAGATGAATTCATGAAAAGTTACAACTGAGGTTAGGAAAACCCAATTCCTAAAACTCAGTTGTAGTGTCTTTATTTAGACTCTAAACTAGAATGTCACTAGTGTGATGGCCTACCAGAAGGGTATTGCTTTAGCCAACGGTATTAAGTTATTCTGTCTAATACGGAATTGAGATTTTTTTTAAGATGCTATGTTTTATATGCTGATTTAATAACCATCTTATCTCAGTATTTTAAATACAAACATAATATTGGAGATGTAAATACTTAGTCTCACTCCCCAACTGAAAAAAGAAGAAAGTAAATTACTTCTCAGTTTCCAAATATATCAGAAAATAATGAGTCTTATTGAAATGTGAGTATCTGGATTACAGGAATAAGTTGAAGCAGTATGAGGTCCTCATCCAGCCTGGCTGCACAGCCTTGGAACACCCAGTCTTTACAGTCATCAGGAAAGCAAGAGAGAGAAAATGCAGAAAATGAGAACAGTGCAAGACTCTTGGAGTTCTTAATCCCCTCCCACAAGGAAAGACCTTAATCCATTTATAAAGGTTTTCCCCTATAATCCAGATACCCTCCCCTCATTCCCACTCTGACAATGAGGAATTAGGATCCAATGCATGCACTAAAGCCATGGCATGTGGACAAAACAATCTATGTCAAAGGTTCCCTCCAAGAAGAGGGGCTTGGGGAAGATAGATCAAGAATTTACAATATGGGAAATTGAGCTCACCACAAAAGTAACTGTCCCAACGCTGAATCTTTATGGACCCCTTTAACTTTTATCCCTGCTGAAGTATGCCGTCTCTTGTTCTGTAAGCTTGCACGTGCTGGCTTAGGGGAGAGGAGTGTTGGGAAAGTGCTGCTCTGACTTTCCCTGAGTCCTTTTATGGAAGGTTTCTCAAACTTTACTGACCATGAAAATCACCCAAGGAATGGCCATGTGCTGATGCCTTACAGTCTTGATGGGCATTTCCAGTTACATAGTGTGAGATTTTTATGGTTTGGATCTGAAATGGACCCTGAAGACCCATGGGTCAAAGACTAGGTTGCCAGCTGCCTAGCTTTTGAAAAGTGATTGGATCATGAGTGCTGACCTCAATGAATTAGTTTATAGGTGGAGTCATAATTTGATGGCATTACCATGAGTGGTAGAAATGAGAAGGTAGGGCCTCATTTGAGAACGTGAGTCCTTATGGGGCATTCCTTGGAAGAGTGGAGTTTTGCCCTCTCTCTCTCTCTCTCTCTCCCTCTCTCTCTCTCTCTCTCTCTCTCTCTCTCTCTCTCTCTCTCTCTCTCAATAACCAGCTTCACCATGCTCTTTAGACATAATGCTCTGTCTCACTCAGGACACAGAAATGTGGCCAAGTGACTATGAATTGAAACCTCTGGAACATTGTGCCAAAAGTCTTTCTGCCTGTATGTGTGTTGTTGTTGTTGTTGTTCCTCAAGTATCTTGTCACAGCAACGAAGTGACTAACACAGAGGTGAAGCCCAAGATCCGAATTTAATACCGGGATGATGGAGACAAAAGTGATTTGTGATCCACATTCTGAGGGCTCTAGCTTCAGTCTCCAAACAGTCCCAGAAAGGCTAATAGTGAGAATTATAGAGTTGGTGTCTTTTCCTCTCCTCCCATTAGCATAGGGAAGTTGAGATGGCAGGAAAGAGTATGTAAGTTAATTAAAGAATTCAAAGTTATGTAATTTTTTGGCCAGTAAAAGGGTTATGCTGTTGTTGTTGTTGTTGTTGTTGTTGTTGTTGTTGCTGTTGCTGTTGTTGTTGTTGTTGTTTTGTGGTACTTGCTAGGAAATCATGCTGCCATTGTATCAGCCCTCAGCCTTCAGTAGACTTGCATTGAAACTGGAAGGCTTGTTCCTATCTGGAATGTTTCACCAGCCAGTTATCACTCAGATAAGGACAACAGCAGCTATGTAAAACAGTGGCAGTGAGCTTGCCCAGCAAGTGAGGTCCTGGATTCCAGCTCCAGCACCACAAAACAACACAAACTTACTGTAACCCTCTTACTAACCAAGAAATCACATACACTTGAATTATTTAATTAATTGCTTTCATATCTAATGAGTTCTCTATGTCATATTTACTGCTGTTCTACAGAGCACCTTGTGTTCAGTTTATATCCTTGAAAACATAACCACATTCTTTGAAAACCTAATAGCGCAGTCTTGGGAAGGTTTGAATAATGTTACATTCTCAACAGTAGGCCCCTAGCGGGATCAGGTAGCTTGGGGGTTACAGCCTTCTCTGTTTGTATCTGAGGTCTTGTGGCTTAGCCTCCTTAAAGCCTGAGTGCTTTGTTTTTATTAGACTGACAAATGAAAGTCTTCCAGGAAGTGGGTCTTTTACGTACATTAAACAAGTAAATAATAATGATCACAGGGAGAGTTAAGGTGTCTTACTATATTACATTGTGTCTATTATTTTTATAATTAAATCTTTTCTTAGTTATTTTAGTACAGCGTTTTTCTACTATTGACATTTTGTGCTAAACGAGGCTTAGTTACAGGACTATCCTGTGTTGTAGCATGTTTAGCAAGATACCAGCCTCTGGTAAATGTCATTTTGTTGGCACTAAGTGTCTCCAGACACTACCACATGCAGAGTTGCCTGAAACAGTGTCACCCCTTGCTGAGAACCACTTGTTTGGGAGAGTGAGGAATAGCATACCTAAACATCAGGCTGCCTGACTGACCACACCAGTTTCCTAGGACAGGCCCTCCCCATCATCCAGTCGGTGTGCCTAAGGTTCTGAAGCACTGATAGACACTCTTAGGAGCGTGGAATCTCTGCCCTGGAATTGCAAAGGGTAAGCATATAAAGTATGCTGTGTAGGAGTTGGGATCTGCTCTTTAACATGTGGACCCAAAACATGCATATTAAAAAGGAAATGATAAATGCTCATAACTCAGAGGCAAGTATTTATAAATAGGGTATAGCAAAAAGTTACACAAACTCCTTTATGCGGCAGGAGGGGACAAAGCAGTTTTGTTACTATGGATGAGGACACTCGGGCTTTTCCGTCCATCAGTGAGAAGCGATCCATTTCCAGGACTCTCATAGAGATGATGTCCCCTGGCACTGGCATCTGAGCCAGCCAGCTTTCAGGCCATAAATAGCAGCCTGGCATTCCTAATTCTGCTCAGAAGAATGCTACTCCCAGAAACACATGCACAGGGCAGCCAGATTTGGCTCAGATTCAAGGTCCAATCAGTTTTCTTTCAGGAACCTTTATAGTCACCCCACAAACCTACCCATTTTTATACCCTGGCTTAAATTTATTGTTACAAGTTTCTGTTTCTGTGAGGTCCATAAATGTCACAAAATCTGCTTGTCAGCATGGTAGTCAGTCTTACCCTTGTTGATTTAAGGAACCGCCATGGTTGAAGAGATATAATTCACCCCTCCGGCTTTATTTTGTGAGAATGACCTATTGTACATTCCACAATCTGTAGAATTAGCTTGCCTGTGGTTTTGAAAGAATAAATTGAGAACTCCTGCTTTTGTGGTTTTATTTAATGTTTGGAAAAGTTCAAGTTTAATCTGGTAATTTTGAATGTATACATTTGACTGACTGGCTATATTTATGAAATTATAATTCTTTAGCAGCAATTTCAAACTCTAAAAAATTATGTGTGGGTTTTATTGTTCAGGGTCAGGCATGTTGGCAGTCAGTACCTGACAGTGTCAACGAAAGAATTTTTATACAACCCCTCAGGATATTTAACATAAGACTCCCCAGAATAGTTGACATAAGAATTAACCAAGTAGTTTTTCTTTATCTCAGCCATGCTTAAATGATTGAATCTGTAGCTACCTTTTTCTCCCTTAAACCTTGACCAACTAGTTTAAATAAGCAGTTCTTACTTTATATTTTCTTAAAGTATATTGCCTGGAAAAGAGCTTCACCACCTCCTGGGAGCTTGTTAAAAATAATTCCAGGCCTCAACCCCAGGTCTACTGAACCACTGTTGCTATGGTATGGGGAAGGGCTCAATATTAGAATGCTTGCCAAACATGTGCAAGGTTCCAGGTTCAATTCCAACCATGAATGAAGGGTAGGCAAACAAACACAACAGTTTTTGCTTGAATAAACTCACTAGGTTTATTCCATGCACACTAAGATTTGAGAGACATTTGTTTCAGTCGTCATAGTCATTGGGGCATAACTTCCTGTTAACCCTAATTCTATTGGAAGGACCTGTTTTTTCTAAGAAGTAAAGATTGTTTGGTTAAAATCATACTTTATCTCTTGAAATAAGAGATCTCAGAGTTGGGGAGATGAGTCAGTAGCTAAAGTGCCTGCCACACAAGCGTAAGGACCTGAGTTCATATTCCCAGCACCCCTCCCCAAAGCCAGTCTCTGTGACACACACCTGTACTTCCAGCACTGGAGAGAGCAGTGGGATAGAGGATCCCTGTACCTCATTAGCTAGCCACTCTGAGCAAATTGATGGTCCTCGAGTTCATTAAGAGATTCTGTATTCAACTGTCAGTTGTAGAGACATCAAGGAAAACACCAAATGTGGACTTCTAGTTTCTACATGCATGCGTATAGAAGTATGCACATACAGGCATACATACATGAACACATACCACAGGCACACACAATAAGAAGTCTACATTTTCTGTCATATTAAAAAAAACTGCTGGAGTAGTCAGTCTTAGCTGAGTTGGAACTGAATTACAGAGACTTCGCTGAGGCTGAGCTCCTTTGTGTGACTTCTTCCTTTCATGCAACAATACAATGCATGTGTCAAAACTGAGGGCTGTCTGCTTGTCTTGGGCCAATGAAAAGAGCTCAGTTATAAAAGGAAGTACCGGCCCATGAGATTCACCTCGTCTGCTGCATGGACAAGCTTCTAGAGTCTGCACTCCAACCTGGTTAACTAGAAACACCATGTTATTATTTCACGTGCATGGATTAGTTTCAACCCCAGCCTTCTGAACCAGTCACTTTAGAACTTACCTATAGGATATGGTGTTCCTTTGTTGTTTTTTTTTTTTCATAATACCTTTAAGAGAACAGAGGTGTTCATAATCTGAGGTCAGCCATCATAGTTAATCTGGGCCTAAATATGAATTCTTATCAGGGCTGCTTGTTCAATTGCAGTAAATGAATAAAACCTTTCAAAGACTTGTTTGAAAGGAGCAATCACTAAAATGAAAGACATTATGAGAAGAACCTTATGGTGGCCCTGTCTTTTTAGGGGACCGTGTGTGTGTGTGTGTGTGTGTGTGTGTGTGTGTGTGTGTGTGTGTGTGTGTGTGGTATTTGGTCATAAATCACAACTTAGAAGAATTACCATTTATACATAACACAAGCACATTTGGATGTTATATATAAGTGGACCTTGATTTCCCCTCACTATCAGATGAAAATAATATTTATAAAATCATGGTTTTCAGCTGGTTCATAGTATTGTCTGAGAATGCCTACCTGCAATCTGTCCCAGCCTAGCATAAAATTTAGGTGTAGAATGTCCCAAAGCCTATGTTACAAGCCTGATCACAAGCCTGTGGTATTGGGAAGTGGTAGGATATCTGAGATGTAGGGAATAGTAGATGGAAGTTAAGAAATTAGGAATCAATCAATCTCTCTCTCTCTCTCCCTCCTTCTCTCCCTCTCTCTCCCCCCTCCCTATCTGCTTCCTTGATATCATGAAACAAGCAACTTCTTCACACTCCCCTCTGAAACATTTTACCTCGTCACAGGCCTTAAGGTGGTGCGTCCAATTGACTGTAGACTGAAACCTCTGAAACTATGAGCAAATAACCTTCCTGCTTACCACTTGTGACAGGTGATTCACTAGAGACATTTTCAGTGATAGGAAATTGACTAACACAATAGCAGGTATAATATGACCGCTATTTAGAAGACCACCCTTTTTCCAATATTTTTTATTTTTAATTATGTAAATATGTATGTGTCAGTGTGGATTTTGTGCACATGAGTGCAGTGCCCATAGAGACCAGAAGATGGAGTCAGATCCTCCACAGCTGGAGTTAGAGCCGGTGTAAGCCGCCTAGTGTAAGTGCTGGGAACCAAACTTGTGCCCCTGCAAGAGCGGTACACTCCCTTAACTGCTAAGCCCTCTCTCCCGCCACACAAGCTACTTTTAAAAGAGTAAACCCAAGAGCTGTTCATAATGCCTCTATATTCCCTTTCAGTCTCTTTATCTTTAGATTGTCTGTCAAGATTGTAGAATTGTAGCACATTTTCAAATACGCAAAGTTCCTGAACTACACCATAGCCTCAGCCCCAGCTATGACATAGTCTCACAGAGAGGAAGCACACATCAGCTGAAAGAGTCACTTGGGATAGAATTGTCTTGGAAGTGTTTAAGTTGATTCCCCACATGGCCAGAGCTGCTTACCTCAAGTTTGCCTGGAAGAAGCATTACTAGTTTAGAACTAGTTTATGTACTACATAGCTTGATTACGGAGTAATGGAAATATGTCGCACCAGGATGGCTGATAGGCTGGGCATCTTACCTCCTGGAGGAATTCATTTCTTATTGTTTTCTCATTTAGGGAGAAATGGTTCATTATGATAGTAGTCTCGTAATTCACGTTACCCATTTGAGGAATATGCTTTTTATATGTACATTAATTTTCCAAAAACTAGATGTGAACCTTCAGGGGTTTTTTTTTTTTTCTCTTTCAAGAAACAGAAACAAAATTGTTCTCCTTCCTTGTTACTAGGGATCTGCAGTGGCTCCCTTTCATGTGTCCTCCGACCACAGCCCTGAGAAGAGGGCAAGTGTCCTCAAACATAGGCTTTCCGGCTGTCCTGAGGGAACTGAGCATGTTCCCGCCAGTGTTTCTGAAATGTCCCTCAGCCGCCTCAGTGTTCTGCCGTGTCTGCATGTCTCCTGAGAACAGCTGTGCATGCTGATGACCCCTTCCTAGTGACCAAACAAAGAAGTTACATATGTGTTGTATTCGCCACCATTTCACTGGAGACTTCCCCTAGAGGAAAGAAGGCGGCTATGCTGTCATGAAGAGTGATGCATTCCCAAGTTGGATTTTAATGGATAACTTAGCTCCAGGTTAGATTCTTTGGCACAAAGGTCACCATTTTTAATATAACAGGTCACCAGTTTGGTCACTAGGGGAGTTAATCAAATAGCTGCTATAGTTCAAAAGTACATCTGCATTTGAATAAAATATGATTCGTGTTAGAAAGCTAAACTTGACATGTTTCCCCCCAGGTAATAAAATGGCTTTTAATGAAATAAACGTGTGCCTCTCCACAGAAAACATGCATGAAGAACAGCACACGGTTACAGTTTATTCCTGGCAATGGTAGGAAACTTTTGACCTGCCACAGGCTGCGTCTCTTTTAGTCATTCTTGGGTAATTATCAACTGTCACTCAACCTGATTAGCAGAACAACTCCCTTATTATCAGTGCCACAAATGAATGGGACAGAAGAGTCCTAAACCTAGTTCTGTTTGTCTGAGTGTCAGCAATCTTGGTTATACTATTTCAAGCATTACTACCGAGACATACCTTTGGCTCAGCTTCTCTCTTTGTACACTTGTTCTAGTTCTGCCTACTGCAGGAACAGGTCCCCCTTGCACCTGAACTGTAAGCAGCGCATAACTCCTAGCTGAGACAGACAGTACTTATGACCCAATGATATTGATGACTCAGTGGGCTGATGTCTAGAATATGAAGCCTACTTCTGTACATCATTGCAACTGTTTAGTGAGGAGCCTCTTAAAATGTTAGCAAATGTATCTGGAGAGCTGGAAGCCACAACTGATCCATTTCCTTGTTGTTGAAAACATTAGAAGCGGTAGAGCTTTGATGTTACTACTGCTATAACCAAAATACAGAAAATTTTCCTGGCCCCACAAAGATCCTTCGAACTGACTATTTTAGTCAATGTATCGTTCCATTTTCAAACCTTAGCAACCATTAGGCTACTTCCTCTTCCTTTTGTGCCTCCTTTCCTAGTTGTAATATGAAGAGAATCAACATTTTAGTCTTACCAGAGACACTTCCAAATAGCTGTGCCCACCAATATAATTCCTAATATTTCATCATATACACGTACTGTATTTTGCTTTTCTGCTCACCAGCTGATCAGTGTTTAGGTACTACCTATTTTAGGGCGTTAGCAGTCAAGGCACCTTGGCTGTTCAAGTACAGGTTTTAAGAGAGCATAACTTTCTGAGTGCTCCTCTGTGGGTAGAATCAGTGAGATTTATTGGAAATGGGTGTCTAACATTTTGTGAGTAACTCTGTTTTCTACTTTGCACTGTGCTGCTTTCCTATCAACAGAATAAGAATTCCAGTTCCTCTTGCCCTTGACAGCAGTTAGCACTGTCCGGGGTATTCGACTGGGAAGAAGGGTGCTTATTTTTGCCATTGGTTGGCTCAGTTGTGACTTGTTCTTAACCTTTTTAGTACTAGTATCTCATGGCTTTAGTAGGAATTTTTATTTTGGTGAAGTCTGTTTTTTTGTTTTGTTTTGTTTTTAAGATTGTGTGGCTTGTGCTTCAGCATCATTCTAAGCAATTGTTGCCTACCCTCCAAGGTCACCATGCTTTTCTCCTGGTTTTCAACTAGAAATTTTTTACTTTAGTACTGGTATACATTTTTTAAGTGAAATTTGGTAGCTTGTTGATGGAAGCGGCAACAAAAAGAGAGGTTCTCATTATGGGTGTTCCCTGGCCATCGCTTAAATGAAAGGCTGTATTGGATATTTGTGTTCAAAGCTCGATTTGATATCCAAAGCTAGTTTTATAAGTGAAATTAAAGGATAGCTTCATCCTTCCCAAAATAAAAATCATTCAATGTAACAGTGTCTTATTTCCAAAAATGCGTGTGATAAAGCATAGTTAGTTCGTATGCAGACAGGCTTTTTTAAGATTTTATTTTATGTGTGTGGGTGTTTGACATCTGTACACCATGCAGCTGTCGCCTCATGCCCAGATGAGAGGACACCAATTCCCCTGGAACTGTAGTTGCAGGTGCTTGTGACCTTCCATGCAGGTGCTCTTAACTGCTGAGACATCTTTGAATCCTCAAGTTTCTGGTTGTAAAATACATTTCTAAATACAAATCGTTCCCTTATAGGTATCCACGTTTTATGGAAGATAAATAGTATGTGCAGTGATTTCAGAACTTGAGACACAACCAGTGCACTTGGTGTTTTACATCTCGGCCTCTTATGCTTCCTTTCTTTTGTGTTCTGAAATCCCTGTCTGCCCCTCTCATTAATCACAGTTTCTTTCTCCTGACTTATGTCTTCAGGTCTTTTTACCCTGGAATTTTTCTCTCTTCTTCCATCTGCCTGCCCCCATTTTTACTTTAGCTCACTACAGAATGGGAATGGATTTCATTCTTCAAGGCTGTATTTGTTAAGTGAGATGTTTTGTTTTCCTTTGCTAATGTAAATATTAACTTTTGTGGCCTTCTGATTTAGACATTTGGTTAAAAGCACCAACCAAGTCCCTGTTATCATGTATTAATCAATCATGATTTGAATACCCTCCAAGAAAGTAGCCTGTAATTAGATAAAGATGCTGTTTCTTTTTCATACAGCACCAATCAGCAGCATCACTGAAGATCCTCTTATGTATATGACCATGGAGATAAAGCATCCCTGATAAAGCACTATTAGAGCTAATATGAGGTGTCTTGACATAGATACTTTTCAGTATATTTTAATGGCCTTTGTTTCCTTTGCCTTAAATAATCACTTACTGACTGATTTGCTTACTGGCTTTCAGACTTTGTTTGCCCTACAGGACTGATTTTATTAAGGGGGTTCAGTTGCATTTTCTCAATACTACAACTTACATATTCACAAACTAGAGAACCCAAGGATATTTGGTTGCTTTTTCCAGTTTTTTAGATAGCATACAAAATATTAGCTATGATATCAAACAAAGGACTTTTCTATTCTTTCTCACTTAATAATACTTGCTAATATTTTGTTTTCACTAACTTTGTAGAAGAGATGATTGACTTAATTATGAGCCTTAAAAGAATTCATGGAGATGAAGACAGGATGCTCTTACTTTGTTTACTTCACGTGAAGTCAAGCAAAAAGGATAGGCAGGAGAAACATTTCTAAAATAATCTCTCTTGCTTAGGTTTAAAGCTGTGGAATTAGCCATTTCTGGCTATAGCTCTTTCTTTAATATTTGGTATCTGTATAATGCTATTGATTCATAGTGCTTGAGGGGAAGGTGCCAGTCTGTGGAAATAGTATGCATGAATTCCTTTAAATATGTGTAGTGTTTGAATTCATTGTTCCAAAATGATCTGGAAGAGAAGATATTCTGTGACTCAGCAAGATTTAGATACACTGGTTTCACAAGTGCTGGGGATGGAACCTAGGACCCTGCACCTTCTGAGCAACCAGCCACTCTACTACACTAAACACAACCAAGGACAAACTTTTGAGGTGCCATGTTGTAGCAGAAACAACTGGGTTAGCAGATCGTGAAAAACAAGTCACCTCATCCTTCACTTTGTTTCCTGGATGTTGACAGAGGTTTCTGTC
The DNA here is from genome assembly GCA_004026605.1 of Ondatra zibethicus. NCBI lineage: Eukaryota > Metazoa > Chordata > Mammalia > Rodentia > Cricetidae > Ondatra > Ondatra zibethicus. The sequence continues at coordinate 137,470 of PVIU01003084.1, forward strand.
CTGCCCAGTCCCACAACCGTTCAATCCCAAAGAAACACACAGAGATCTACAGTAATTATAAGCTGGTTGGCCTATTAGCTCAGGCTTCTTATTAACTCTTACATCTTAAGTTAACCCATAATTCTTGTCTGTGTTAGCCACGTGGCTTGGTACCTTTATCAGTGAGGCATTCTCCTCTTGTTCCCTCTGGGTCTGGGTGATGACTGCAGACTGAGCCTTTCCTCTTCCCAGCATATTCTCCTATTCTGGTCACCCCACCTATATTTCCTACCTGGCTACTGGCCAATCAGCATTTTAAAAGTAATACAAGTCACTACTTTTTACAGGGTACAAGACCATTGTCCCACCGTAACTGGACTATGGAGTATAGGAATTATATTTAAGTAATATTCCAAGTGCCTTCCAGCTCTGAACAAACTTTGAGGGGAGTAGAAGTTATTCTTTGCCTACTCCAGCCAGCTCTTCTCTGGTCTGGCTGCATACAGCCACAGTTACTCTTACAGGTTCTCAGTGTTCACTACTCATTCTTCGTGGCTGCCTGTTTGAGCCCCGTCTTTCTGTACAATGCTTGCTCCAAGGCAGTTGCTCCCTGGAAATTCTCCATGAGTGCCACTTCCAGCAAGACCCCAGGCCTCTTTGTCCACATGGACCCACGTGCAGCTTTGTGCTATTGGTTCTCCCCAAAAACCTAATTTAATTGTCCTACTCTTCGAAGTCTTTAAGATAGTCCAGGGAACATTAGCTCACCGAAATAATTGAAAACACCTTGCAGAAGAGGGCAGCTGGGGATGCGAGACTCGAATTCAGTCAGGCTGATCAGGGGTTTCTAGTGAAGAAGTTATTCATCTACCTTGTAACATTTTCCAGTAAATTTACCCAAAGCAGTTCTGGAGGCATAAAATTGGAAGCATGACAGGGCTATGGACAAGTGTGGCTTGCCTAGGACCTCCTGATGGTAGATTGGTTTCCCCACCCCCAGCCTCCACCCTTAACACACAGACGCAGACATGAACACACACACACACACACACACACACACACACACACACACGAGCTCTTTCTCTGCTGCACCAGTCTCTGGCTCTCCAAGGCCACACAGACCATCTTGTTCCACGTTCTCTCAGTTATTTCCCTTTGACCTTAGGGCAAGTCTGAACAGGAGCTATGTCAGAAGGGAAAAACATACTGTATAAGGAGGCTATTCAAATACTAAGGGAGCCTATTCAGTGAAACTGCAAGAGTTCACACTATGCTACTCTCTTTATGGTCTTTATGGGTGTGCAAGGTGCCCCCCCCCGAGCCGTTTGTCTCCAAATCAGCCAGAGCTCTCTTGCTTCCTTCATTCCACATGAGCTCTGATATATTTTAGGAAAACTTGAACTCAGTGCAGAGGTTAAACATTTGTGAAGTGACTTGGACTTACAAGTAATTTTAACTCAAGATCATTTGGGAAATATTAATATTAGAACTCTATCTTTAAGGAACATATGAGTGGGTGTGGATGTGTCTACTTCCTCCCATGTAGTAGTACTTGTCTTGTTACTTTGACAAGCTGTTTGACAAAAGTAACTGATGGACAGGCTTATTTTGGTTCACAGCTGAAGACACAGCCAATCTTAGGGAAGTTGTGGAACCAGGAAATAGAGGCAGCACCATCAGTCAGGAAGCAGAGTGCCATGAATATTTGTGCTGAGCTAGCCTTTTTCTTTTTATACAGTCCGAACCCCAGCTAAAGGTACCACCCACATTTAAGGTGGGTCTCAATTATTGTTCTCAGGAAGATCTCTCTTCATAGTGATTCTAAATCCCACCAGATAGACCAGGAAGATGAACCATCACACCCTCCAAAGCCAAGTGCTTTAATGAAAGAACTCTTTGCAGAAACTGTAGGTTCTCTTGTTCTATAAAGGGAGAAGCAGCGTGAGAGCAGTGTAGCAAAGGAAGAACATCCGGCTTTAAAGATATTGTTTACCTCCCAAACAGTAAGCATTGGAAGTTACTCTGCCTCTGGGAATACACCCATGATCTAACAGAAATGCCCGACATACATTAAAAACATCCAAGCTCTTTGGTTGTCCAGGAACTTGCATTCGAACTTAAGATAGCATCTGAAATTCCTGTTTCTGCCATCTCTGGAAGGAAATAAAAACAATACCGGAGAACTAATTATTTCCTACTAGTACCATTAGGCATAAGTAACTTGTTTTTCTAGACATTTTCCTTAGGAGAGAATTCTCTATTTGGGTGATGTGGGTTCTTTTGTTCTGATCCCATGTTAGTGAGCAAAAACATGCATGGAGATGAAAAACTCAGGTTGTGGGGCCAGGATACCCTCCCCCCCGCCCGTTAGAACCATGACTTTTTTCAACTCTGTGTTCTAGACTGTGTTGATTGACTTTTCTGGACCTTATTGTTTTTTTCCACATCCGAAAAATGAATATGAAGATACTAACATCTTTCTCGTGGTTATAATGATTAAGTGCTTTTCAAAAAAGCTTTACTCCCAAAAGCACATGGAAAAACTGACTAATTTCAGAACATTTTAAAGTTAGATTAAAGCTTTTCATCATATATTTTAAAATGTGTTTTCATTGTTAGGAAATAGAACACAGTAAGTGTTCTGTAACATGTCTATGTAAAAATTGCTTGTGGCTGAAATAACTCCTATTCTGCCCAAAGATGTCCTGATTAACACAGCATGGAAAAAGAGAAGGATGAAGGTTGAGAAGGAAAGACAGCTTGCTCGCTTTAAAAGCACTTCACGCACTACCCATTGATTGCTTAAAGATCTTGGGAGTCATCTCTGGACACCCTGAAACAAGTAGCACTTATACTTGTAACATGTTTTGAATTCCAAAAAATCTACATACCCCAAGACAGTGATGTACAAGACATATTAAGATACGCATTTTAATGTCTGTTTCATAAAGTAATTTAATATTTTAGTAGGTAAAATTTTGCCTTTTAATAAGGTGAAAAAATAATGTGAATGTAGGTAGATTCCTGGGCAGTTAAAATAGAAGTTGAAGTCTGAGGAATGACTTCACAACATTGGTTATGTGCCCATCTTACAAAACATTGACATGCTGATATGCACACGCTGCTTTAAAGGTCATAGTGAGGAAATTATGTGTCGAGATATGTTAATCCCTTAGGACAGGGTCGAAGATACAGAAAGCATTGAGCAAAAAGCAGCTTGTTATTATTATAGCTTTGCAATTCATAAATAATTATGCATATCATTTCAAGTTCTTTCTTGTCCTTACTCTCTGCATTTGCTGTCCTTTAGAATCGGTGAAAGATCAGGAGACTATTTTAGCTTTGTAGAAGAAACCATGGTTTCATCATTGGACTAAATAAGTTTAGATATAACTGCTGAGACTTTCCTCTTCTTTGCACATTCATGTTTATTGCTCTTGCACTTATGACAGAAAGGTCCTAGGACCAAAAGAGATGCCTATCAACAGATGGATTAGTGATGAAAATGTGGTACGTATACAAAGCAGAATACGACTCAGCCTTAAAGAAGATGAAGTGTGGGAAAGTAGATGAATTTGGAAAGTATAATGTTAAATGAGGTGACACAACCTCAGAAAGGAAATATGACACGTTCTCCATCATATACAGACTCTAGTCTATGTACACATGCACATAGGTGTGCACATGCATGCAATACAGCATTTAGAAGGAAGGAGCCCAGAAAGGGAACTAGGCGGCAGGGAGCACAAACGTAGATGGAATGAGTCAGTCCTAACAGCTTAGGAAGTTTTAGTTTTGTTTTTTGTTTGTTTGTTTTGTTTTTTGCTTTGCCAGATAAGTGAGTTCAACTCTCTGCTGTTGAAATAGCAAGAGCATTAAAAAAAAAAGTGATTGAAAAAAATCAGAATTTCCTACAAGTCATTATCATATATAATATTGGAATCTTACCATGAAAACCAACCACTGGCTAGAGCAGCAGGTTTCAACCTGTGGGTCAAAATGACCCTTTCACAGGGGTTGCCTAAGACCATTGGAAAACACAGATATTTACATTATGGTTTATAACAGTAGCAAAATTGTAACTGTGATGTAGCAATGAAAATACTTTTCTGGTTGGGGATCACCACAGCATGAGGTGTTAAAGGGTTGCAGCATTAGAAAGGTTGAAAACCGAGGACTATAGTCTCTTTTAGAAATGACTTCCTTAAACTAGGAAAACATTGTAAAGGTCACAGATGATAAGAAAGACTATAAACTGCCTGCAATTCGGTAGTTTAAGATCTAACTCAAATTCCAGGGAAGGCTATGCTGGATTCCTCACAAAGACGATGCAAGAGTCAGTCATTCAGGAAACACCATTTTACCTTCACAAGTTAAAGAAATCGCTATATATTAAAAAGAAGTTTTCAAAGTGTCTGGCACTTTATCTGTTCAAGGTTGAATTTTTTGAAGAACTAAGATTTGGTTTCTGAGTTTTTCAGATATTTCTTTGGGAGAGGGAACATACATGCTACTGCACACGTGCAGACGTCTGTAGACAACTCACAGGAGTCGGTTCTCTCCTAGAATGACAGGAACATCCCTGTGAGCCTCTCTAATGAAAAGACCTCTTAAGGTGATCCAACTGTGCCACCTTCAGGAAGTCACTCAGTTTTTCTAAGCCTTGTTTTCATATTATACAGAAAAAAAAAATGTAATGATGTTTCTGCCTGCCTAAGGTGATATTCAAGTAAAATAATGTGCAAGGAAGAGCATTTGAGCTCAGGACACTTGCCATGTTGTTCATTCCATAAATCCTTATATAAATGTCCACATTTTATCAGATGTTGCCCTGGCAATAAGGAGAAAGTCAAATAAGATTGTGTCTAGCTCTGGAGACAGTTTACCAAGAGGAGACAGACGTGTGAACTACTTAAATGCAGTGAGATATATTAAGAGCACAAAGGTAGAACCTTCCCAGTATGGCTAGCTGTAAGACTGGATTGTTGACACAGAGTGAACAAAGGAGTTGGATTCAAGAAATTCTGATACTGAGGTGTTATGAAGACCATCCATGTTCTGGTTGAGGCTCCTCCCAACAGGAAGGGAACTAGGGAGGGAACATGGGATCGTGCTGCCGAAGTCCTTCAGAAGGCCCAACCTTTGAGATAGTTCAGATAGTTGACATGATCGTGGAAAGGAAGCAACAGAGTGGACTGGAAGAATTCTATCAGCTCAGGCTTGAACATAGACTCCATGACCCTGGGGCAAGCCTGTTTAAGAGGCTGAAAGGTTGTATGTCCTTGGGGGATGGTTGGACAGGAAATGGAACAGGAGTTGCGAGGCTTCTAAGAAGGGGAGCTTGAGGATTCGATAATAACAATATAGGTCATTTTAGATATCTTATCAAAAGACTATGTGGAGTTATCACTGTCGTCTGAACTGTACAGACTGTAAGGCCATAATACATAATTATGATACATAATACATAATGAGACTGTGCTCATTATTTCAGGTCACACAGTAGGTTCATATTAAATCATTGATCCCAAAGCAGCCTAGCTGCAGAGCTGTTTTTGCAGTGTACTATATGCTTCCAGAGAGATCTGGAGAGCACTTGAGGGAAGTAGAAGAAAACAGGGAGTATCAGGGGCAAATGCAGTTAGGAGGAGGGTATAGGAGACGGGGGGGGGGGTGAGGGGGGATTATTAGCATAAGCGTGGTTGAGAATGTCCAGGCTATAAAAAATCAAGATTGTTGATCTGTGGTGGAGGTCAAAGCCTGTCAAGGTTAATAAGTGCTTTGTTGTAGGCTCAAGTGTAACCTCTGTGGAGAGGGCATTCTGATACCAGTCTGAGACAATTCTCCCAGTTAGCAAAGAGATCAGCTTTCCTTGGCTCTTCATTCCTGGCAGTGATCAGCTGAGGCTCATTCACATCGGTGCCTGTTAGCTCCAATACATGGAGAGAAGGGAAGGAAGTAGGGATGGAGCTGGCATCCAACCTGAGCGTAAGGTTGAGAGCACATCAGACTAGGCAGGGCCTAGGAGACCTTGTGAGCTGGATGAAAAGTACACCATGGATCAGCATTTCCTGGTCATGGGCTCCAGTCTGTTTCCTACCTCCTTGCCAGCCAACCACAGTGCCCTGCTTCCTTTCATAAAGGCAGGCATTTTCAGTGCTCCATGTGAAGAAGCAGCCCCCACTGCCCAGCAGCAAGTAGCCCACTAAGGGCACAGGCCAGGACCAGAACTCTGGGAGGAAGCATTGTTATTTGACAAGAGGAGATGTTCCACTATACAGCAAGGTAAAAGTGGCCTCAGGTCAGAAGCAGCAGCGGGTGACCAGCTAAAGAGAAGCTCATTTCACAGCCTCCATCTCACTGAGTATGCCCACTGGGATTCGTGATTGTGGAGGAAATAAACACATCCTTTGGAATAGCATGTGTGCAGTCTGACCCATTCTTTCACAGGCCCAGGGTGGTGGGAGGACAAACAAATGCTCTCGGAAACAGCGTAATAAGCAGGGAAAAGTGGAAGAAGTCTTAAAAGCCTTCATTTGCAGCTGGGTGTGGTGTCATGCCTGTAGTCCCAACATTCATGAAACTAGGCCAGGAGACTAGTGAATTCAGAGCCAGTCTGAGCTACATTCTTGAGGCCTTACCTTAAAGGAAGGAAGGGAAGAAGAAGTGAGCAAATCTCCCATTTGCATAACATATTCACAGAAGAAGCCTGAGAGAGAGAGAGAGAGAGAGAAAGAGAGAGAGAGAGAGAGAGAGTGTGTGTGTGTGTGTGTGTGTGTGTGTGTAAAATGGTACTGGATATTGATCCCAGGGTCTTCCATATATTATGCTAACATTCTGCCACTTAGCTCTACCCTCAGCCTCTTTATATTTTGAGACAAGGTCTCACTACCTGTTACCCAGACAGGACTCAGACTGTCATTTGTCTGCCTCTGCCTCCAGAAGTGGCTGTGAGTTCAGGGATGTACTTCCAGTCCCTGCTTCTGCTTCCCTTGAATCAAGCCACAATTTTTTCTATACCTCTCCTGTGATCTAATTAATATTCTACATTATTTTATCATTTTAATGAGAAAAATTCTCATCTTGGTTTACACTCAGCCACTTCTCAATGCTTGCATGAACATATGTACCCATGGATACTAATTCTCCTCAGTTCTTAATCTTTCTTCCCAGCTGCTAAAGATGCAGTTTGCAAATACAGATTTTTCCTTTGGCGAATATCACGTACTATTGCTTTTTAAGTACATTTGTATTTTTTTTTCAACATCCAAAGCTTTTTTTTAATAACAGTAAGATCCAGAGTTAGTTTTCCTAGCTGGGGCTGGCCCTTCTGCCTCTGGCATGTTCAACCTTCTGGCCTGTGGAGCAGTCATAGGGTTTGGTATGGCTGTGTGGGTCTCCTGGGGCCTTGTCAAAATGTCAGTACAACCTCTCAGCCCTTGTGAGGTCCAGACAGGAGCACAGTGCCACGGCCCTTGGAAGACTCCAAGGCCAGTTGGTCAAAGGTGAGGATCTTACCCACAGCCTTGAAGATGCAACTTCAGGCCCGGCTGCTCACCTGCAGTGCACACGCCTTCAGCTTGGGCACTTCGAGAATCCTCACATCATCTGTGACTGTCCCCACAACCACAGCCGTCTTGTTTTCTCAGCCAGGAAGCTTCATCTTTGGATCATCCAGGACAGCGACAGAGGTGGCCGGTTAGTACGACTCATAAATAACCTTTTCAGCACAACCTGATTGAAGGTGGAGCTGGTTCTCCTGGCCAGAAACCTGCACAGCCTGACTAGCAGCCGCAGGTAGATGGCCTGGCTCTTGGGCTCCTTGTGCCAAACTGTTCAGTCCTTGCGGCAAATGCCAACACCCATGATGGTGCCTTCTGCTTGGCCAGGTCCAGGAAGCATATATTTGTATTTTATTACACTTCTGTGGGACAAGGGGCCAGGGTGCACATCACAGTAGCATGTGGAGGTCAGAGGACAACTCTTGGGAATTGGTTCTCTCCTTCCAGCATGTGTGTCCCAGAGATCATACTCGAGTAAGTAATCAGGTTTTAATCAGGTTTGAAGACAAGAGCCTTTACCCCAGCCATTTACTTGGCCCCTAGGGTATACATATTGTTTAAAATGTTTTATAATATTTCAAGTGTATAAGGGTGTGAGGAGATTCTTCTGTTTAGGGAATGTCGCTAAGTCTTCCTATAAAAAAAAAAATGGTCTTTCTGTCTCCAGCCAAGCTCTGCCAGGGCGGAGCCTGTTGGCATGGCAGTTCAAAGGAAAAAGCAATGTCCTACCCTCTGTTCCGCAGCCTGCAGGTGCTAATGGAGGAAGAAAACCTGTGTGGTGAAGGCTTGCGGTGCTGGCCGCCATAAAGAAAAGGAGTGGACCAACTGACGTGGGTGTAGACTTCAGGAAGCACCCTCCTCAGATTTTCTATATTCCTGTGCACTCTGTCACCCAGGCCAGGTGTGCTTAAAGGGAAGCTGGTAATCTGAAGTCTCAACACATAAACAGAGTAATTGGGCCCTTCTGTGGGGGCTCATTTGACCAAGGGAAGGGTAACAGGACTAGGGAACAGTCGGAATGACCAGAATTTAGATCCTTAAGATTTGGGCAGAGCACTTTGCAGTCCATTCTAAAGACTTTTGCTGCTCCTCTGAAGAGTGCCACACACAAACTAGTCTCAGCTATTCCAATGCTAAATGTGAGAGTGAATGTATGACTGACGATTTACATTCTTGAGAGGTTTATTCCTCATGTGTGCGTGTGTGTGTGTGTGTGTGTGTGTGTGTGGTATTTGTGGGATAATTCCATTTGTTTTCCTATGTAAGTTGGATTTGCCAGTTTTATAGATAACACCAACCATTCCTAGCTTTGAGTAAGAAGGAATGGGCAGGATAGGACCTAAGTTGGAATGGGTAAATGGACATATGCATGTCAAGGTTAGAAACCCTTCAATGGTGACTTCAGGGTCTGTCATAAACCACCCCTGGGGAAGTTCAAACAGGAACACACTTGGGTTTACCATAACTAGCCTCCTGCAATAAGCATTCTTGTTGCAGTAAGATGATCCCACAGAAAAGTCTATACCCTCTACAGCGTTGGCAGCATTAACCATGAACCAGCTGATCTTTATGAGGCAGCCCTTATTACTAATGAGAACCACAGCCTGCTTCTGCCACACTGCCCAACAACTTATTTAATCCCCCACCCCCGCAAGCAAAGAGGTTTTCAATTAGTTGAAGTATCTATTTAACCAGAGGCCATGTCACCAGACTGGGTAGCTTCTCACTTCCCTTCACTAAAGCCGGTCTCTCTATGGGGTTCCTGCCACCGTCATGGTACAGCTGAGGGCCATAGAACATTTCCCTCAGGCAAAGCACTGGGGTGCCTGGCTGGAGGCTCCTTTGCTGGACAGCTGTCACTGACCTCTGCCTGAAGCAAGAAACAGAGCCAAGATGTCATAGCTTTGGTCACATTCAGCCTGTTAACTGCATCAATTGTCTTTGTTTATTCAAGAACTCTGAGCTGCTTTTTTTTAACAAGAAATTTGAACCACATTTTGTTTGAGATACTCCAAAGAGATGTAGCAATGCGGTTACCATTTTATAAACTTTTAAATGAAACCATTAGCAGCTCACAACTTTGTTTAAAGAACAAGGGCTTGGAGCACAGCCTGTGTTCTCAAGACCCGGAAGACAGTGAACAAGGCAGAGGATGCTGTGCTGAGCTAGCAAGCCAAAGCTCACTTTGCATGGCCAGGAACTCAGTGTCGGTGTGACGGCCTCTTCTCGTTTTGCAGGAGTTGGTGGATTTGGCGCTGTTGCTCTCATGATTTATACCAATGTTTCTACCTCTGTTGTTTCTTCTCTCTGCCACAGCCAAACCTCACCAATGCTTCCTTCTAGCCTTTCTGCTAACATATTTGCCGGCCTTCATTTTGATTTCTCCCCACAACTCCATTTACGTTTATAGGGTTCTCCATTTGCAGGTTGTTTTCCTTACAGTAGTTAGCTGGAGCATTCTCTTCTCAATGACTTAGAAAAAGTTCCATAAACATTCCTGCAAAAGCATTTAGATATTTATACCCTCATCAATTTTCTAGACTATTGGCAAAGATTATTTGGTAGACAGTATGGTTCTCACCAGGGAGTGCGGTTAAAATCATTTGCACAGTGACGCATCTAGTTCCCAATCATACGAAACACATATGACGTAAAGAATTTAGACTAAGAGCTTTTTGACATGTATTTTGGAAAAGTCAGTTATCTTCCCAGAAATCCATTCTTTTGGATTAAATAGATTTCATATCTAACAATTTCATAGTTTCCAAGAAAGATTGTAGCTAAAATGTTGACTAATTCTAGGGCAAAAGGACATTCAGGCTTAATAGTCATGTAACAGGGGAGTTAAAGGACTGGGAGATTAACCAGATTTAACCTAAAGCATAGCATTTCTCATATACCCTTAAACAGCCCTGACATGGTATTTCCTGGAGATTAATGACAGTCTGAGTTAATGGACTGAAGGAGGGCCATTAATCCCTTGCACAAAGGTAGTTTTGAAAGTAGAAATGAGAAACAACTGCTAGGTCAAGGGCACTGGATCCCAGGAGATGCCTCAGGAGATTACTTACTTTCAGAAGCCGACCTTACCATGTTCTCGCCCCTTCTCTACAGGGCATGCCTCGGCCTCAGCCTCTCGCCATCCTGGTATGCAAGTACTGTTTTGTAATTAGTTTGTAATCTTTCTTTTCATCAGACAGAACTTTTTTAATCAATAAACTACTTCATCCCGCTGAGAACTCAGCAATGTCATCATCTTATAAGTCATTCTTCACATATAGCTTTTACCATCATAAACATGGTGGATAGAGTTATGCTTGGGAGTCCAGAAACCAAGGCAAACAGGATTGTATTAGAGAGTTATATGTGCTGTGCATAAGATACACAGGAAAATCTGAAATGTAAATGCTTGGGTGGAGTTGAGGGAGCAAACACAGACACCACATCAATCAATCATAAGAGCTTGCCCATCCAAAAGATACAGTGACAACTCAGTCCTGTCAGGGACTGTTATAAGCTTCCAAACAGCGAATTACATAATTGAAGATAAAGAATGTCAGGCCGAATTTCCACGTCTTTCTCCAGACCAGCCTAGCTTGACTAAAGTGTACTAGCTGGGTTTGTTCATCTCGGGATTAGGCAAGGTATAGTATTAAAGTCTCAGACAATAGAAAAGCATAAAAACCGAAAGTGTGTGTGTGTGTGATCAGAGGCTTCATCAAGAAACTCCTTGGGGGCTTTAGAACATTTGAAAGTTGCAGTTTTCTCTCAGTTGGAAAATGTTTGCCTTCATGAATGCATCTCATCTGTAAGCGTAAGCGTGCACCCTTGGTACGGGTTCGCCTGCCTGCATACATGCACCTCATGTGTAAGCGTGCACCCTTGGTAAGGGTTCGCCTGCCTGCATACATGCACCTCATGTGTAATCGTGCGTCCTTGGTAAGGGTTTGCCTGCCTGCATACATGCACCTCATGTGTAAGCGTGCACCCTTGGTAAGGGTTCGCCTGCCTGCATACATGCACCTCATGTGTAATCGTGCGTCCTTGGTAAGGGTTTGCCTGCCTGCATACATGCACCTCATATGTAATCGTGCAACCTTGGTAAGGGTTTTTGGGATCCAGAAGCTTGCTCCCTTATCTGGGAGAGATGTTGCTCACCTTCCTGCTTTGCATGGCAGCTTCCCGGTGAGTCCAGAAAATGCTTTAAACCCCATCTAGTGCATTAAGTTATTCTGCTAATTCTGACCTAAGACTCTGATCCTTGCAGTACACTTTTGTGTATTTAGAAGAATTAAGATACCAAACGCTCTGCTGACTAATAAGACAATAGGCCTGTGCTAAGGTAAGCTAAGAAAAGATATTTTCTGGTCAGTTGAGTGAAAAGCACAAATACAAAAGTTCCATTAAAACAGTGACTGGAGGGTGGGAAAGATAGATCAGAGAGTAAACATTCACTGCTCTAGCAGCGGATCCAGATTGCATACCCAGCACCCACATGCAGGCTCACAGCCACCTATAACTCCAGTTCCAGGGGATCTGACACCCTCTTCTGACTTCCATGAACACACACACACACAAATGGAGTCTGGTTTTGCCACTAACATCCCTGATCTAACTCTGAAAGCTTTCATCCTTACAGATTTGGAGACTGCCAGAGATATAGATGTTTAGCTACCTGTTCAAATGGTGGTGCTACTGTTTTAGCACTGCAAGTTCTTCACATGCTTCCATGCTATTAAAATATCCTCATTCCCACCACCAGCCACAACACTTTGGGAGAGCAGACCCTGAACCTCACCTGGGCAGCTCAATAGAACCAACCCCGAAGTTGTGAGTATGGGAGAACTGTCCCCATTACTCATCTGTAATGTGGTGGCATAGTCTGGGGAGAGATGCCCTCCCCCACCAACCTCTGAGGCAGGTGGGAGAGAGGCCCTGAGCTCATAAGAGTGGAAGAGCTGCCCTGTCCCACACCAGCTGAAACACTCAGGAGAGCTGCCCTGTAACTCACCTGGGCAACACCATAGAGCCAACCCCACTGGTGGATGTGCCCTGAAGGTGTAGGTGTGGGAGAACAGACCCCAAGGACAGACATTATAGTGGGGGAACTGGCCCCACCCCTTGCTCAGTGCTTCAAGGGGTGAACTAGCCATGGCAATGCAGGAGAGCTTACCCTGGTAGCGAGGACAAGGGAGAGCTGAAGGGCTGACCAACCCTGCACCTACCCAGATCTAGAAGCAGGGCTATGAACTGGCCCATCCCATCATCCACCCCATCTGAGGTTTGCTGGAGTATGTGAAGGAGACAGTCCAGCAGACCCAAAGCGGCGGGATCTCCACAACACAGGGCAACAGCAGCATGGCCAAGACAAGCTCCAGTGAGGGCCCAGCATTGATAGTGTAGCAGAAACCAGAGGACTCGAGCCAGACCAATGACTTCTTGCAATGATCACTTGATTACATGGGTAAAAGGATTTACTGCGTGATTCACTGTGTCACACCACACCTTCCATGATGAGAGTGATTTTTCTATTTTTATTTTCCTTTTTTTCCTTTTTTTCTCTTAAATTTTATTTAATTTTATTTGGGAGTAGAGGGTGGATATGAATGGATGGGGAAATGAACAGGATGGAGATGCGTGATGTGAAAGACACAAAGACTAAATAAAAAAGAAAGTTTTAAAAATCTTATTTTCTATGTAGTCGACTGGAGTGAACCTGGTTGGACTTTTCAGTTGAAACTGCCTTGAACAAATGAACTATCCAGATGTAGGTGGGGACATAACCAAATTATGTGCCAAAATAATTAGATTATTTAGCTCATGATTGCAGCTTTATGATTCCTTCTGGGGAAATGGAAATGAATGAGCACATGTGCATTTGAGTTGAAGTTCTCCTTTCAGTAGGCACTCTGGCCTCTTTTGACACTTTGTTGGTAGCAAAATTTCTTGGTCACTCTGCTTCCTTTGAGAGCAACAGATCCACTATGATTTGAACTGGTGCTTTCCGTCCACATGTTTGGCAGGTATTTAATGCATCTGTACAGCCGTTCTGAAACCTGATCCACTCATTAAGTGACGGGATAGTAAAGCTTGCTACCTTGTGTGTACAAATGCTGTCTTTCCAAATTAGAAAAGAACTAAATAAACCCTGTGGAGGTGCTTTGTTTTAAAAGGCGTAATTTAATGCTCCACCGCTAACATTCTTCTGAGGTAGCATTACATAAATAACCACTACTGGACGAAGGTTCAAATCTGGAATGATTTGAACACGTTTGAAATTTTTATTGTCTACTCAGAATCCTCTGGGTTGTGAGGCTGTAAATTATCTTTTATTTTTTTTTTTTTTGAGTATTGGAACATCCATTATACAATTTACATTTTAGGACAGAAGCAAGAGAATGATATTGAGAAAGAAAATTATGTGCATGAGGCCAGAGATTATCAAAGGAAAGAAAATGGTATTTCTACTCTTTAACATCAGTCAAGGAAATTGCTGGTTTGATTTTAATAGTTGACTTCCTGGGGATTTTCTTAGTGCCCAAAACATGAAGTTTGGCTTCCTGAACTCATCCCTCTTGGCAGGTGCGTAGAGTCTGGAGCCATGGTTCATATGTTAGGGTCCAAAGAAAGCACCATTCACATGTACTTCACTTACCACCCAGGGCTTGCTTCTCCGGTTGGTTCAGGAAGCCGAAATTTTTGTGTTTGCATATGTTTTATGGTTTATAATATTTATCAACTTCTCAGAAGGGCCTGATATACCACATTTTCAACTCTGAATTACTTAGACCCAGCCTATAGCATCATGATAGTTTCCTATACTTAGCAACGGTGGTAATGACAACACCTGGTCATTAAGGACTTTTATGTCATTACATGTGCTCACCACTTCTTAGTTCCCCTTTATTGCTCTCAACAAAGGCAGGTTTAGTCATTATCCCCATTTTATAGTTCAGAAAACTTAAGACTTTGAGGTTAAGTGGGTGCTAAAGACCGAATGGAACTGAAATGAGAAACCAGAGTGCCTTCTGGAAGAATCCATGCTGCCAGGCATTGTGCAGTGTGCTGATGAACTCATCTGATTTCTGGCTTCATTCTGACTTTGATTTTATGTGATATTCGTGTCTTCAACTCAAACAGTCCTTTCTCTGTTCTAATGGTTGGGCATGGCTCCATATCTAGATGCTAGTATGTTACAATTCCAAGATCAACATCAGATTATAGGGTCCAGAATACTGTTTGGCACATCATTTGTTTGCAACACAAGTAGACAAAGGAACAAGCTTATGCCCTTTCCAGGCTTGGCATGGCCTTCTTTTGTGATATCCCTACACTGGGTACAGTGTATGGCATTAGTAGAAGCAACATTGGTGGCTTTTGATCTTTAAAGATTAGGCATGCAGTAGTGTAAAATCTAATGAGTAAAATCAGATCAAATTCCTTTATAACTTTTGTTTGGAAGCCAGCGGCTTTGGCCAATCTCTCTACAGGAAAGCACCTTTGTGAAGAAAAATCTTTGCATAGATAATTGCCCCATGCCTTTTTCTTTGGACAGTGCTGTCTTAACAGTCAGTATTACGCAAAAGATGTTTAAAGGTGACTGTCCAGGGATTCTAAAGGCTGGTCAATTTACTATCTTAAAAACAGGCAGATTTCTCTGCCAACCATTTCCTCTGGTCTAAGTTCCTCATCTGGAAACACAGTGAGTAAACCAGACCAGTTGTTTTTCAGACAGTCTTTCTCCTTTGTTTTAGCATCCTGACTTCTAAAATTAAGATTTTTTTAAATTTTTATTTTGTATGTATGGGTGTTTGCCTTCATGTATGTCTGTAAACCACATGCTATGAAGGTCAGAAAAGGGCATTGGATGCATGGAACTAAAGTTACAGGTGATTTTGAAATGCCATGTGTATTCTAGGTAGAGTTACAGGTGATTGTGAGATGCCGTGTGTATTCTAGGTAGAGTTGCAGGTGATTGTGAGATGCCATGTGTATTCTAGGTAGAGTTACAGGTGATTGTGAGATGCCGTGTGTATTCTAGGTAGAGTTACAGGTGATCGTGAGATGCCGTGTGTATTCTAGGTAGAGTTACAGGTGATCGTGAGATGCCGTGTGTATTCTAGGTAGAGTTATAGGTGATCGTGAAATGCCGTGTGTATTCTAGGTAGAGTTACAGGTGATCGTGAGATGCCGTGTGTATTCTAGGTAGAGTTACAGGTGATTGTGAAATGCTGTGTGTATTCTAGGTAGAGTTACAGGTGATTGTGAGATGCCGTGTGTATTCTAGGAAGTAAACCCTGGATCTTCTGTAAGAGCAGTGAGCAATCTAACACCAAACCATCCTCCAGCCCCCTAACTTTTCTGCAAATGAAAATAAACCTATTCAAAAGCTCCATTGTATCAGCGCCAAAGCAGAATATATATGTTTGAGGTTTGAGGCAGAAGGCTCCCAGTATTCACTCATACAGATGTTTAGGATACACTTTGCTAACAGTAAGATTTACCCTTTAAATAGCATACAATTCTACCAATTGTGACAAACATGTGTGGTCAGAAATGCTACCTTCAAGACCTGCAGGAGTTCCATCACCCCAAAATGTCCCCTCTCCCCTTTGAAAAACTCTACTAGGTGAATCCGCGGAAGCTGGTTGGGCGAGGTTCCCGGTCCCAAAAGCAGGCCTACTATGGAAGAATGAAAGCATCTTCAACAAATGGTGCTGGCATAACTGGATGTCAACGTGTAAGAGAATGAAATTAGACCCTTATCTGTCACCCTGCACAAAACTCAAGTCCAAATGGATTAAAGACCTCAACATAAATCTAACCACACTGAACCTGATAGAAGAAAAAGTGGGAAGTAGCCTGCAGCACGTGGGCACTGGT